>JASDQU010107090.1:69834-84265 GCA_032191745.1 Picea mariana
CCAGTTGAGAAGTAATCACATGGATCGGCTTCAAAGGAGAAAACATGTGATCTTTCTTTGAAAAGAGACACCTAAAACCCTTCCCAAGAGGAACATTGGTCTCATGTCCTGAGTTGGGGAAAGCTTACAAGTGTATGACCATCTCCTTCTAGAGCTTCCATTAGAAATATTGAAGCAACTTCATCAATATTTGAGGATATTGTGTACCGAATTAAAACCTTTCTGTTGTTGTAAAATGGAACGACCTTCAGTAACAACTACAACTATTGAACTGAAAATGTCATCTGCTACGACCATATCAGATGCCTCCTTTATGACCTCTTTAGTCTGAGGATCTTCCACAAATATTTGATGCTAAGTTTTTCTTGATTTGGTGGTTAATCATTTGATGCTCCCATACCTTTTCAAATACTCCAAAATCTCTTTGCTTTAGCTTAATTTTCCAAAAAATTCTTTCTGTAGTTTCACCAGCTAATTCGCCTTACGATCTACTAGTTAGCTGGTGAAAGTTCTTCTTTTCACCAGCTAACTGGTTATAATTTTTCCCTTTGCGCTGGTGAAAGCTCTGCCTTTGGCCAAAAATAAGCCTTTCATATTCAAAACTATTGTTTCACCAAAAACTCAGTGTTCTTTTGATTTATCTCTCTGCAAATTTACAACAACCTATCATTCTTGAGCCACTGTCAGATCTGCAAACAAAATATCTACTAGAACTTTCCAAACGGAATGAACTCGAGGACAACAAAAGGATGTTGCCTTCACTACATGAAGAAAAGAAGCATATGCTCTGGTGTAAATAGGTCACTTAGATTGCATGCATGTGATAGAATTTTACATAGATTTATCATCTTTGAAAGGATTTTGTCATGAACTTCAAAGATAACAATAATGCATTTGGATTTCCATTCTCAGGAACCTTCTATAGTTAATGAAATCACACTTCCACCCTCCAAATCTCGCATACGAATAGTACAATCCATGCTACCTGATACCAATACTTGTCTACTCTATTCTCCTTTGCAGTAACCACCATATTATGTGCTGCCAGACAGAGTATAGGACCCGTGTGGCCTGTAAAAGACTGTAAAGCCACATTTACACCAATTTTCTGTTGTAATCCACCTTCTTTAACATAAGGATTTGGACCATTCCATCTTTTAAAGTTTTATCTTACCACTACAAAGCCATATACTAAAGAAAATGATATACCAGAATTCTCTGAAAATATCATGGAAGATGTAACAATCTTTCTTCTTTCAACAAATAATGCATTGTTTCTTTTAAAATGATCAAAAAAAGATGTCTTCCTCTGTAAACAACTTAAGTTTTCAATGTTATCAGCCTCTAGTTTTCTGCACCCTGACTTCTCTTCTATATCATCCATTTCTCCTCGGTAATTATACCTGGTACTAATGTTAGCATAAGACAAATGGGAAGTTTTCAACCATTCACTCCAAAACCCACCTTTCGCAAGCAAGACTGCTACCTGATGCTTATCTGAAATGGTTTTCATGATTCCTATTTTTTATTGTGCATCTAGATGAACCAGATCTCGAAACCTTCTGATCTTTGTGACTACTCTCCAAGGTTCTCTACATCTTTAGAAACCAACCTCGAAAGATTTGGTTGAGAAAAAGTCAAATCTGGGCAAAAATACAACCTTGCTGCCATGTAATAGGTTTCACCAGCTAATTTTCCCTGAACCTGCCCCTTTAGATGGTGAAAAGGAAATCTTTCAACAACTAACTAGTGGATTTCAAAACCAATAAGCTGGTGAAAACCCAGAAAAACTGCCTTGGAAAAAAAATCAAATTTCTCTGAATCTACAATAAACACCTGAGAGATTGATGGATGGCTCGAGGTTGACTGAGTAGCTGCAACATGGAGGGATGATCTAGATCAAGCCATTAAGCGTGAAAAGGGAGTCTCTTTTCCTAATTAAGAAAACTGAAAGTAATCTACTTGCTCAAAGAAAGAGCTTATTATTCTATCAATCCCTACACTAACCAGTAGAGGCAGATTGATCAAGTAAAACTAAATTTCCAAAGAAGCCAAGAAAGTAATTGAATTGCTAATATCATGTTTGATCTTTTCCCAAAAGCTAAAAGAAACCATATATTTTGGTAATGCAATTTGAAAAGATGACAAGACCAACCTTCATCTGATAGAAATATTTTTGGATTTATGCTCCTCATAGACTCCAAATAGTCAGCAAAAGGGTCATCAAATTCACAAAGAAATACCTCTTTGGACTGCTGACCCAATTGTAAATTGAAAAGATGTTGAAGGATGCTTTTACTAATCTCACTGTTGAATGCAGACTGCTTGATATCTAGACCCTTCTGCTTATCATCTTCCTCTTCATGTCTGATGCAAACCGCCTTTGTCTACAAATCTAGAAAATGTGGGATATCTTCAACATATACTGCAGATGCAATACTTTCACTTACTGATTGGTCAATTTGCTCATCACCTTTCAATTCTTCATGTCTGCTATAATTTTCTGTGTCTTCAAATCTGAAAGCTGAGGGCTGCTCATAGTATTTGCCACAGAACTGAAATATGTTGATCTATTACTTTCTCCTGTTGATATATGCATTGGTTCTTCGACATCAATACATCCAAAAGAGATATGTTGATTTTGATCAATATTCAAAACAACAGACACATTTGATATGATGTAAGATATGTCACTATTATCCTTGAACACCTCTTGTCCTACATGGTAAATGTCTTCTTCAACAAATAAATATTTATGAAACGAAGAAAACTCTTCAGAACATCCTTAAAAAAGATATTCAACTGGAAAATAATCTTTACAAAAGGAATTGAAGGATGAATGGAAATTTGTCAAAGAAATAACACTTGCATTAGGAAGAGACCGGCACCATTCACGAGCAATTCCCTCTAATGAGAAAAAGAAGAGCTGGATCTGAACATCCTCATGTACAATTTCAAGTCAATGAATAAAATCATGAAAATTCAACAAGTGTTCAGCTGGCACTTCCCATTCTTCTCCTCAAAATATGGGAAGGTTGTGTTCCCATTCATCTCTGCTAGGCACTGGATTAGGGAAACCAACAATTTTTGAAAAATCACAGAATGCATACCTCTTAGAAATGATCTGGTTCATGTCATACCAGTGGAGTCACCAACATATTTCTGAACAATGGAGTCGCCACTGAATTCGTCCTTCATGGAGTCGCCAGATAGATGATTACAACCAAATAATGTCCAGGCTTTGTCTATCATCAAGGATGGATCTATGTCGTGTCCCAAGAAATATGAGCTTTGATCTCCTCTCCCTGGCAATGGTGCCAATTTGTTATCACTCCAAGAAACTCCTTAGGGTTGTAGGCTAAGAATGCTTGGTACCTTAAGAAATTTAATAATCAAAGTATGTGTGGAACAATAGGATAACTGAGAAGGCTAAGAAAAGGACAACTTGTTATGCATCTAAATAAACTAGTGCTTTGAGAGACCATATATCAGTTACAGTAGATAAAAAGGTGTGAATAATACCATTCAAGATAACCAAGTACAAGAGATGTAGGGTCATACAAGACAATAAAGAAACATCTAATTCGTATTCATGAGCTATACCAGAAGATAACAATTTTGAATAACTAAGTTGAATAGAATTAAATAACAGAGTAGTGGAGTATACGAAAAGACTGATATTTAATAACCAAAGAAGACTGTGATTCATATAACATAACAAAGTCAAAGTACATAGCCAAAAGTCTCAAGGATTGAACCCATAGTGCTCCAAATGTCTTTGGCTTTATAGCCTTACAAGATGAAATCTAGATCCTTGAAAGATGGATCAGATTTACTAAAAATAGTCAAATCAAAATAGATACAACAAGTGTATGATGAGATCCTATAAAAATGGATCTAGAATACTAAAAATGGAAAATCAAAACAAAATAGGAAAAGGTCCTATCTAATGATCTCTAAGAGTAGTAGATTGTTGATGAAGTGCATTTTTAGCCTCCCAATGTTGTTTGATTTGGTCCTCCAAAGATAAAATTTGAATTGGATGATGTGTCTTCAAACCCTTGATATTATGCCTTTGAAAAAGATGCCAAATGTAGTTGGAAAACCTCTTTTTGACTTTATCCCTCAAAACTAGTCTTTGAATAAGACTTGATAATTCAACAATTGTCCATTTGAAGTGGTTTCAAACCATTCAAACTCAAAAAATCCTGATCTAGGCAAAAATTCGGTTATTCTGGCCATGACAGGCTTTCACCAGCTAATTTACCCAAAAATCCGCTCCTTAGCTGGTGAAAAGAAGAGCTTTCACTAGCTAACTAGCAAAATTCAAGATGAGTTAGCTGGTGAAAGCGCAGATTTTTTTAAAATAAAATTTCTCAGTCATGGAGAGTCTGTTTTACATGCTTGAATAGTCGATCGACATATAGAAATCCTAAGATTTCCAATGGTGCTTTCAAATCTGCATTTGGAACTTGGGAAGCTAGTCAAATGTTCCCTACAAGATTAGGCATCATTCTTTAAAAAATGCCAGTGCATTTTTTATCGCTAACAATTTCCATGGGTGGAGTTGTCACAAAAGAATAGGTGATTAGTCGCACTCAGTACCTTGATCTCATTTATTCACAAATGGGTACTCTTTACGATTTGATCCCTGATGCACCTCTTCCATCTACCATCACTACCTCAACTACCCCTACTGCTTCTCATGTGGCTGATGGTGTGATTGGCACTTTTCATGCTCAACCTCAATCTACACAAGCCTCTCCCACCAATCCCAAGTCTACTGCTTCTAATGTTCAAAATCCTTTGTCTCCTACTCCTTCCACCAAAAAAACCTCTGAGGTGAAATCCGTTCAATCTACCCCTACCGAAAAAAATAAATCTAAAAAAGGGAAGGGTAAGAATAAGGAGGATAAAAATAACCAGCAATCGGAGAAATCCAAAACACAACCTGCTGATGATAAGGATAAGTGCAAACCATGATACCATTTCCTTATCTGTGGTGATGATCACTACATGAAATATTGTCCAAGATGGTCCAAGGTTACTAAGTTCCTTCAAGGGACCACGAAACCTCCCACACCTGTCATTTTTTCCCAACCTTTACCTTCCCAACAATAGGCCCAATTGGTCATTCACGAACAACCCTCTCCCTCCACTACTTCTTATGTACTTATGTGCATAGGTGATTCAAAAATGAATGATGTTACACTTACCACTCAGGCCAAAGATTACTCTTCATCAAAGGAGAAAGTTGATGATATACCACCTTCATTGGTTCAACAGTCTCCCTCAACTTCACCTCCCAATGGTCCTCTTCATATCGAACGACCGAGTCTCGATACAGTTCTTCGCCCTCCCCCAAAGGGTGTTGTACGAAAGTCTTCCTTCAATCCTCATACACGTGTTGCTCAGAACTACTGTATTGTAGAATATATGGCGCAAGAACCTTCCATGATGTCATCTCTCGAAGTCCTTCAAAGTTGTCCCACTCAACAAAAGGCACTATTAAAATCTATTGATTGGTGGAATTGACCCTACAGATACGAATTTGATAATTTTTGACCTGGAAGATCACATTCCCAGGGTACCCCCTCAACTCGCATTTCAGATACAAGTGGTTGTCGCAGACAAGAACATTTGTAGAACCATTATTGACAAGGGTTCCTCGACGTGCATAATTTTTGTTTCTTGTTGGAAAGCCATTGGATCTCCTTCTTTAACTGAATCACACAACACACTCAAAGCCTTCAATGGATATGGATTTAAACCCTACGGTGTACTCCCCTCATTGCCTATTACATTACAAGGCAAATCCATCAATGTTGAAGTTGAGGTCTTTGATGCACCTCTTGATTACAACCTCTTACTTGGTCGTAGATGGATTGATTCCATGCATGTAGTTGTATCTACTCTTTTCCGTGTAGTATGTTTTCCACACCAGGGAAAAGTTGTTACGGTAGAACAACTGGCCTTTTTTAACTCTGATGCTCGTACTAGAAACATACCCTTCATTTCAAAGACATCCCCTGGGTATGAGAATGCTGGTGTGGGTCTACTAAAAGATTTGACTTTGATGGGTACGTTCCTGAGCCCACCACCCGATGTTCCACCTCCTTTGGTTGCCTCGATCAACATGATTTCCACCTCCATTTTTGAAACCCCTGCATCTTCTGACCCGTGGATAGTACCTGCACCTGGTGATTATCTTCACTATGGTGACCATATTCCTTTAAGTCTGGTTGAATCCTCTTATCAATCCATTCAATCGGAAAACCCTCCCACTACCTCTCTTGGTGATTCATCTCCTGATCCATTCGAAATTATTTTTCCTATGGAGGAGATGATCATGTCGGGTATGTCCATGGAAGAAACCCCATGGGATGATGGGCATCATCGTTCCATCCTCTTCCTAGAGCAACACACCTTAGAGAGTTACCAATGGATATCGACTCCGATGACCATTGTTGTCATCTCTTCTGTTCTTGAGTAAACACACGCTGTGTTATATGAAGGGAACATGAGTACAATTTCCCCACCATCCTCCTCGACATATCCATTAAACCTGGAATTGTCGAAAATGTTCACATCAGAGCTTCATGTTCCACCGATAAGGTTGTCACATATAAGTCCCTTTTTTAGGAGTTTCATGACATCTTCACATGGAGATATGAAGAGATGTCGAGTATTGACCCCGATATTTTTGTACACAAAATTAATACATACCCGGGCACTAAACCCATCCAGCAGAGACTTTGCTCGGTCCACCCTCGTAAAGCAGCTACTATGAAGATTGAAGTTGAAAAATTTCTTAAAGCTAGATTTATTTATCCTATGGCTTTAACTGATTGGGTATCCAATCTAGTTTTAGTTAACAAGAAACAAGGTACGATCCATGTTTGCATTTATTATAGCGATATCAACAAAGCTTGTCCTAAGGACAAATTTCCCACCCCCTTCGTTGACCAGATTGTCGACAATTGCGTCGGAAGTGAAATCTTCTCTTTGATGGATAGTTTCTCTGGATATAATCGAATTAACATATTGCCCACGGATCAACATAAAACTTCTTTCATTTTTCCTTGGGGCACCTTTGATTACCAAAAACTACCCTTCGGTTTAAAGAACGTCTATGCGAATTTTGAGCGTGCCATGTCTTACGCTTTTCATGATATCAAGAAAATTGTAAAGCCATATCTAGATGACCTACCAGCACATTCCATGCATCGTAATGACCATCTGGGAAACCTCCAAGACATTTTCCTTCGTTTTCGGTTCTATCATATACGCTTAAACCCACACAAATGTGTCTTCTGTGTGGATTTCGACTGAATTCTAGGATTTATTGTTTCACGTCAAGGGATCAGGGTAGATCCTTTGAAGGTCAAGGCAATCCTCAATCTCCCTCCTTCTTCCTCACTCTGCCAGCTTCAAAATTTGCAAGGGAAGGCAAAATTTTTACGTCGTTTCATCCCAAACTACGCCGAGTTAACACAAAGATTTACTTGACTGCTGAAGAAAGGTTTTGAGTTCGTATGGGATACCACTTTCAACAAATCTTTTGAAGCTTTGAAACTGACTTTAACCCGTACCCCACTATTTTTCCCACCCAATTATAGTCGATATTATTTCCTTTATCTTGTTGCTTTGGACTCTACCATTGCCATGGTTCTAGTCCAAGAAGATGATTTACACAAAGAAAATGTCATTTATTATTTGATTCGGAGTCTCATGACTATCGAAGCCAAATACTTACATGTTGAAAAACTGGCCTTGGAAACTTTTCAAGATGTCCAACATTTCCGTCACTATATCCTATTACACAGGACCAATGTAATTTTTGATTGCAACCCTATGCAACACATTATTACACACCAATTGCTAGGGGGAAAATACTCCAAATGGATAGTGATTCTCCAAGAGTTCGACTTAGAGTTTGAACATGCTAAGTCTAAGAAATCCTTGGTTTTGTCGAACTGATATGTGACCTTCCCTGCATTGAGATAGAAAATGTAGCAGAAGATTCTTTACCTGACGAATCCCTCTTTCTGATCATCTTTGTTCACCTTTGGTATGGAGATATCATTATTTATCTCCAGAATCAGAATTTTTAGCCCGCTTTGTCTAGAGATGACCGTCGTCGCATACGTTACCAAGCCCGTTAGTATATTATCCTCGGCGACACTCTTTATCACTGTGGGGTTGACTTTGTTTTTTGACGATGTCTCGCCTATGATGAGGCTGAGAAAGCCTTGAATGATTTCCATTCTGGAGCATGTGGTGGTCATATGTCCGAGTATGCTACTGCCCAAAAGATCTTATGAGCAGGGTATTTTTGTCCTTCTTTATTCAAAGACTGTATTATTGCCATCCAAAAATTCCATGCTTGTCAAACATACAACAACAAGATACAATATCATCCCGTTCCTTTACACCCTGTAGTTTCCGTTGGACCTTTCAAAAAATGGGACATTGATTTCATGACATGTAACCCTCACTCAGCCGGGGTATGGATACATCATCGTAGCCGTGGATTATTTCACAAAATGGGTCGAGGGAATGCCTACATTCGATAATACCAGAAAAATTGCAGCCCTATTCATATTCAATCATATCATCACACGATTCAAAATCCCACAAACTATCATCACCGATCATGGTAGCCATTTTAAAAATTTCATGATATCCGAGCTTACCAAAAAGTTGGGTCTTCAACATGAAAACTCAACCCCGTACTATCCACAGGCCAATGGCCAAGTTGAAGCAATAAACAAGGTTCTTATCACCATGCTTTGACGGATAATAGGAATTCACAAGATAAGTTGGCACATGATGTTGTTTTCATCATTATGGGCCTATTGGACATCGGTGAAGTCTGTGACGGGATTTACACCTTTTTAGCTAGTGTATGGTATCGAAGTTGTTCTGATGATTGAATGTGATATACCGTCATTGAAGCTAGCCGTTGAACTTCTCCCCAACACCTCTACCAAAGAAGAATTTCTATTATATCTAATGCGATTAGACAAAACCTGTTGTTATGACACCTTGGTAATTGAAACCCAGAAGAAACGCGTGAAAGCTCAATATGACAGGCATTTTAAACCATGTGTCTTCTCCGAAGGTGATATAGTTCTTCTCTATGAACAAGATCGTGATTTACTAGGGCCCGAAAAATTTGAGGCTATGTGGCACGACACTTATGTCATCAAACGAGTGTTGGAGAAAGGATCCTATGAGTTAGTTGATTATGATGGTATTCCTTTGAGTGAACCTAGAAATGGGCTTTACTTGAATAAGTAATATGCCTAGTTTATCTTTGCATGAGTGCTTGTATTTTTATTGTATCATACTTTTGTGTGCTACTCTTGTTTTTTCATTATTTGGTTTCAACCCCTAGTGGCTTACCTTGCATTGTGCTTGGTTTCCAGATGTCGGTGTCTCTGCTACCCTACATTGGCTTCAATGATGGCGTTATCCGTAGTAATCAAAACTTAGCATCCACTGCTTGGGAAATATATGCACCTACGAACAAGTTAATCAGTATACACAGTGTTTTCCTTGATCGTGCAACTAACAACATCACAGAATATAGCCCAGTCATTGAATTGTTGATCGATGTTATTTTGCTTGGAATCCGTCACCTGGTTGTACGAATTGATTCACAACTAGTAGTACTACAACTAAGTAATGTCTATGTTATCCGAAGTCCTACATTGTNTGCATGAGTGCTTGTATTTTTATTGTATCATACTTTTGTGTGCTACTCTTGTTTTTTCATTATTTGGTTTCAACCCCTAGTGGCTTACCTTGCATTGTGCTTGGTTTCCAGATGTCGTTGTCTCTGCTACCCTACATTGGCTTCAATGATGGCGTTATCCGTAGTAATCAAAACTTAGCATCCACTGCTTGGGAAATATATGCACCTACGAACAAGTTAATCAGTATACACAGTGTTTTCCTCGATCGTGCAACTAACAACATCACAGAATATAGCCCAGTCATTGAATTGTTGATCGATGTTATTTTTCTTGGAATCCGTCACCTGGTTGTACGAATTGATTCACAACTAGTAGTACTACAACTAAGTAATTTCTATGTTATCCGAAGTCCTACATTGTTACGGGTATATTTGCGAATTCACCTCTTGGAACATTATTTTGATTATATTGAGTATCAACACATTCCTAGATGTCTAAATATGTTAACCAATGCATTAGCTAATTATGTGTTAGACAAACATTTGAGACATTTATAAATCCAATCACACATCACATGTTGTATATAAAGAAAAGTAAGTCGGTAGAAGCCTCATGTATATATATAACGATAAAATGTTTTACAAAAATGTGTTTTCCATCCAGAAGACCAAAATTTCAAAATATGAAGCCCACGACTTCTACAAAATACCGATTTATCCAATAACAGCCACCCATCACCCACTTATGGTGAAAATCAATATATGCAACCATATGGAGGGACGTATTATTTGCCTCCTCCCATGCACCAATAGTCATATCCTATTGTTCCCTCTCAGTCATTGGGGGGACCCCCACCGGTACCGCAGATGCATCTGGTCTCTCAATCTAGTACAATTCCACCTCCAACCCCCACATACAACCCTAGCAGTAGTGGAAGTGATTCAACTTCCTACACTCCATATGGATCGTCTCCACAAAAAAATCCATACTTTCCTTTTTCTGGTCCTCCCCAGTTGATTTCTCCTTCACTAGGACAACCACATGCCAGTGTTAATTTTGTTCAACCCTCTCCCATTCAACAGGTTCACACTTTTGAACAGTTGAAAACAGAAAATCCGTCCCATCATCCGAATAATGTCAAGAATAAAGGGAAAAATCGAAACAATAACAACCCAGGACCAGGAGGAAATAACCCCCAACAAAACCATCCCATTGGGGGAAACTAGAATCAAGGAAACCAAACCCCCAAGGGGGAAACAATAACAATAAACCACAACAAGGGAAGAACAATAACCTAAGAACTAATTTCCCTTGCACTCTATGTTGTGAGTATGGAAATTATACTCACCACTTCCCCAAAATTGTCGATTACAAATGAATGAAATAATCCATGAACACACAATGCCCTTTGGCATCGCCTGCTCCCTAGCCCCAAAACATTATTTGAAACCACCACCTCCGGATGTTTTGTAAAACCCTATTCCACACCAAGGCATGATGAATACCCAACATGAGATAAATTTGGCCCCACTGCAAATGGGGGAATATTAAAACCAAGGTCCCAATCAACCTGACAATCTAACCGATCACAATATCCTCCCTACCAACAAAGAAGAGATTCTTTTGCAATATCCTGCAACCATGTCCATTTTGGAGGTCCTCCAAACCTATCCATCACAATGCAAATCATCTCTTTCTACCTTGGGGGTCATCGACCCAACTAATACTCAACTCGTCATATTTGACCTAGACAGCGGAGAACCATGCCTCCCCGCCCTGGTATCTTTTCAGATACTAGTTAAGATCTGGAACATCATAATTCATCGATGCATCATTGATTAAGGTTCATCCACATGCATTATATCCAAAGTAGTATGGAAGTAACTCATCTCACCTGATCTAGTACCATCTTTCATCACCCTGAGAGCTTATGACGGTCGACCATCATCCCCTAAAGGGATCTTCCAAAATGTCTCCGTAGAACTTGGGGGGAAAACCATCCTCATTGAGATTGAATTTATCGATGTCCCACTTGATTACAATATCTTGTTCGGGTGTAGCTACATGTACGTTATGAAGGCGATATCGTCTTCTGTGTTTCGTATGGCGATGTTCCCCCATAACGGGAAAATCATCACCATCGACCAACTTACACATTACGAGCCTAATAATTCTGCCAACATTGATAACATTCTCCCCCTTGTCTGCACTATCTCGAATTCATTTTCAATCATCGACATGCATCCCAAAATATTCAAGGACCCATCCTTGTTAGGGACTTATCATGGAGCACCACCTCTCCTAAACCCTTTTGTTTCAGAAAAAGTGTGCGTAGTTCCCTCTAATGGAACAGATATCAGAGACAATACTCATCTTACTGAAACATCTCCCCAAATCAAAGTTCCACCAGCGAGAGAATAACTACCTTAGGAATTATGATGAAGGAGCATTGCCAACAACAAGCGAGCATGGGGAAAAAACCAATGCATTTTGGCACATGATGAATTGTTCGAATGTTTTGAAGTTTGATATGCCAAACGTAAATGAAATAATTAAGAAAGGGCATACTTGTAGATTGTAATAAGACCTTGAGCATCCCACTCTCGTCTGAAGGACTAAGAGGCATTTATGCTAGTAAATGTAAGTAGGTAGCTTTGAATTCTTAGATTAGACAGTTTTAGGAGCTGGAGGGAAAACAGATATAGACACCCTCACTTGTATCATTGTAACATTAGTAGCATAATCAATCAAGAGATCATAGAGAAGAAGAAGCAGAAAACTGTGTAGAAGAACCCATGTACAGAAGTTCTGAGATTAATATATGAAGATTTGATCCAGACTCATGGTGTTCAAATAATTTCTGTGTATTCAAGATTGAATGTTATGCTCATGATTGTTTACTCTCTATTATGCATTTTCTTTGATGTGTGAATGTATGATTTCATGCTGAATGTCTGAAATCTGAAGAGATAGAGAGTAAAGAATGAGTTTCAATTGTTTTTTTTGCCTGAGCAAGAGGTAAGGAGTGCAGTGAAATTGTCCTGAAGGTGTGTGTTGACAGAAGTCAAAGTTCGTCTCTGCAAGCTCAGTAGGGATAAAAATTTTCTCAATCTTGCAGAAGTGCACGTTAAGCATAGGAGTCATGCAAGGAGTGCGCAGGCCGAGTGAAGTCTCAGAGTTATAACATGAGAAAAATTATTGAAGGATTGTTGTTGAAAGGAGTGCACATAGTCTAAGGATTCAATACTTGGAAGTATTGAATGATTTCCACAAGGAGTGCGTGCAAGAATTTTCCCCAAAGGACTTGAGGATTTTTCAATCAAGCTCAAGAGGGCTAGTGCCTTGAAGTGTCAGAAGGAGGCGCAACGATGTTGTTTGCTGGTGGATAAGTTTTGTGAAGGCGTACTTGTTCATTTTGCAGGAGTTGTTAAGGAGGCATTGGACAATTGAAATTATCCATGGAGGATTCACGAAGTCCCGGAAGCCGTCAGATCGTGTAGAGGAGCAGGGGAGTTACGACAAGTATTCTCCAAGTGCAAGCTCAGAAGAAATCAGACCATGGGATCCAAGTCAACAATGGTTGTTGGATCACTCACGTAAATCTCATTTCGGGGTTTCATGAGTTGAAGGGTCAAAACCTTTGAATCAAGACTCATGAGGTCTCGTGGTGCGAAGTCTCGAAATAGCGAAAGAATCTGAGTCGTCCGGTTGGAAGGACACGTGTCATGAGATCCTCTCTATCGGGGATTTGGGCATCAAAGGTCAGATAGGGAAGTCCTTTGACTTTGTGAGTGGTGAAGTCACGAGAAGATCGCAACCTTCCATTGGAGGAGGACAGGTGGCAGAGATCTATGGATCTCGCGAACTCGAAGGTTCGCAGGGTGAGATCCCAAAAGTTTGGTGCTCCAAGTCGTGAAGTCGTGAAATCACGAGGAGCGAGGACATCCATTAGATCCAGGTCATGAGAGGACTGTTGGATCAGAACCCATCACCTATTGCGCATTCAATATTCATAGGTTGAAAGGAGTCACTTTCGACATCATAAGTCGCGAAGTGCCGAGAGTCGAGGCATGAGTGAGGACATGTGGTAGAACTACAAAGTGGGGCCTGCATGATTGACAGGTGAACACACATCACCTAGAGGAAGGATTCAATACTCTGTTGACTTCTCACGTCTCGAGAATTCGTGAGATAAGAGTACGTGAGCTCGAAGCTACAACTCGCGAAGGCGCGAGAGGTGAGAGGAGCTAACGCTTAGCCTAGCTGACGGTCACATGAGGAAGGCACTGACAAAGGAAGAGCCATACCCGTATCATCATTTTGGGTATCACAAGATTGGAGAAGAAAGAGTCAGAGTTTCAAATCACGAACTCACGTGATTGCGAGTTGTGAAAAGGACCTTGGGTTAGGCCCTTGGTCATAGCGTCATGGTCGCTTGGGGAGAAATGAGCTCATGCCTAGTGTTGTTTGCACAGGGGGGCTTCCCAAAGGACCTACGGATCGATTCAATTAAGATTCCAGCAAGGAATTGAAAGAGTCGATCCGGCTCAAAAGAGATAAAGAACGATCCTGTGAGCAGATCTTGGCTCGAGGGCCGATAGGTCTACGTCAGTTTGGTATCAGAGAACAAAAAGATTTCTTTTCTTTTTGTAGAAGGGAAAAGGAAGATTCACCATGCCACTGAGAAGAAGAGATAGACAAACACCCAATCCTCCAGAGGATAGGGAAAT
>JASDQU010107090.1:93624-104738 GCA_032191745.1 Picea mariana
TTACCAAGCATTCTTAGCCTACAACCCTAAGGAGTTTCTTGGAGTGATAACAGAAATGTCATGAGAAATTTTATTCACGAAGGATTTTGTGAACCATTCTGCCAATAGATGATCGGGAAGATCGAGTTTGATCAAACATGATCTTCGTCTCCACTCATGAATGTAATCGGAGATGTGAGTGGCTTTATTTTTCTTGAAGGAATTCAAAATCTCGGTTCCCATTTCATAATGGATTGGCAACTGGTAGTGTGTGAGGAAAGTCATGGATAGGGTATTAAAGTCGGTGAAGAAGCCTCATGGTAATTCTATATACCACTTTGCATCCGAACCCGTAAGAGTTCGTTGGAAGAGTCGTAACCAAATGGAATCATCCATCAAAGAGTTGGATGAACACCAAAGGTGAAAAGTCATGACATGGTTGTTTGGATCTTCTCCCGGTTTACCATCAAATTTTGGAATGTCGGATGGTAGCTTGGATGGTATAACGCACCAATGGGGAGAATGAAGGATGGGGTCATTCAAGATTCTAGACAAGTCAGGAATATCCAAAGTGGCTAAAAAGGGTAATTGTCTATTCACATGAGGATACTGGTGAATTTGGGGAGGAAGTCCCATCGGTATACCAGTAGGACCGTAGGTCGTATCTGTGTCAGGTGAAGTTCCTGATAGATTCAAACGTGAATGTGGAGGAATATATCCCATAGGGTTGTACTTATTAGGAATGGTCCCCTGGAAAGGGAGACCAGTTTCAACGTTTGAACCCCAAATGGTATTGGAATAACTGAGATACGACTAGCCCAAACTACAAGGTATGAAAGAGATAACTTGAGGTTGTTTCCCTCTAGATGATTGTGGGTTTCCCTATATGAGAAGGTTCCAATACTGGGCTAATGATACTGGAATGTTCTTTCCATAAGTTGAGGTAGAACCTCTAAGTGGGGGTTGTCCTCCAAGCGGGGGTGGGGTCCCAATTTGGTTGTGACCTCCAAATTGGGTTTTCCCCCTAGTGTTATATTGTCCTCCAACAGAAATATGAAAACTAGAAGTGAATGATGGAGTAGAGCCTCCAATAGGACTAGAGCCACTTGGKCCAAATCCGCTCATAAACGATGGATAAGACCCTCCGGAGGGGACCYGGGAAGGTGTCAAAATGAAATCAGCAGTAGCATTGTATTCAGGAGGGGTAAAAATTCCTGAAACTCCAGACGAAACTTGGGTAGGAATGGGGATGGAAGTATTTAAAGAATGGTACCCATGAGGAATATATTGGACAGKTCTAGATGAAAGTGGTGTACCGATGGGAGATTGGGTAACCACCRTATTCCCAATGGGAATAGTCGTAGCATTTGGGACCATTGTAGAATGGGCCATCTAAAGAGGGATGGTAGAGCTAGRACCAGTGAACTGTGTGTCTGAACCCACAAAAATATAACAAGTTGTGCTATTAAAGTGATATATAGGTATCGTATAAGTAGAATACGTCTCGGGTAGTTCAGAGATGACAAGTATATCAACACCTGCACCCGAGTCATAAAGTTCTCGCACTATAGACGGGGTCTGAAATATGTCAGTGGTCCAAAAAGGATCCTCACTTTATGGGCTATTAAGAGGTTTGGTTGGTATTTTAGAAGTGTCAACAACAAGTTCTTTGGAGGAGTTCAGTCAGAGAATACGTCTCTCGTATCCAGGAGGTATTCGAAAAGCGTCTAGAGAATCAGAAACAATTCGATAATTGTCTAGATAATCATTTATTTCCGCTTGATATGGTATATTGTCCTAGACCTCAATCTGTTGAGGAGATATCTCTAGTGGGTTAGGAAGCAAGGGTTCAGAAACTTATGGATATTCCAGAGGTATTCCTTGCATCCTACGTGAACGATGTGGAGGGTCAATGTTGGTTGAACCAAAAATTTTATGAAAAAAATCTATGGCCAACTATGAAATCAAATAGCACTCGCTAATAAAATCTAGGAATCAGACCAGACAATCAAAACCTTCTTATTTCAAAGTCACTAGTTGGTGATCAAATCTAATGTCGTGAAGTCAAGACAAGAATGGGCTAGGACAAAGCGGGTGGAAAAGCTACATTGACGACCTGCTTAAAGGACTTACACCTTGGTGCAAGCTCCCACACATAATCATGGGTATACCTTCCAAGGAGCCTAAGTGAGTCTGGCTAACATCAATTCTAGGTACCATGAAGACTTTCCCCTCCATAGTCACCTCACGTAAGACCCTAAGAATATAGGCAACTAAAGCTACCAAAAACAACAGTGATTCCTGGGGAAACAGTTGATAGTCTGATCCATGCACAAAGGAATGGTATCTATCCCAAAATTAAATCAAGAGGATTCCACTCATCATTGTGGGTATACCTTCAAGAAATCCCCATAATACCCACAATCTCTACACTGAGATCAACAAATCAAGGTGAGTAACTCTGCCAATCTCAATGCGACCTCAGGTTTGACCCTTGTGTGAGAAGGGATTCCCGGGACAAAATGTTGCAAATGGAATTAAACACTCCCTATCACAAGATGCTATTGTGTGTTTTGTTCTTTGGAGAGTGTGTCTCATAGCTTATTCCAAATCTCTAGCCTAGCTAATGTTGGTGTAAAAGATCCCTCGAAAATAAAAGTTACTAATTGATTTTTAGTTTTCGCAATGTTTTTTAAAAGTTGTTGTTACTCAAGAGGGAGACAAGAATGAAACCAATGTTGTGTAAGACCTTGACCCAATAATATGCAAATATAAATAAATGATTCAAATTTTCATTCAATGAACTCTCTCTACAACAGGAAGAAGGTATTTCTAGAATGATGTAATCTACGAAATATACTTTCTTTTTCTTAAATGTACATAAATGCAATTAACCAAAAACAATGCAGTTTCTCAATATTCTCTTCTTTTGGATGCAATAAAATTTCCTTGTATATGATTACTTAAAAGAATAAGTGACTTTAAATTCTTCCTTTCTAAAACTAGATTAGGGGTATGACAAAGAAAGGACAAGTAATCCAAGAAACATTATGCACTCAAAAAGCACCCAAATCAAACTTTCAATGGAGATAAAAGTAAAAAATGATAAGAAAGTGTTCCTTCAAATGTAATTGAAAAATGACTTCCCAATCATCAAGCAATCTAGAACATGTAATCAATCCAAAATGCCGAATCCAATCAAAGACTTTTACTCAAACAAGCACTCAGATACAATCTAAGAGATTACATCCTTGTCGATAAAAATCAAAGACAAAAAATGGAAAAATATTAAAAGAGAGGTATTCGATCTCTGAAACAAATCAACAACAAGTTAAACTTCCAAAAAACAGTCAAGGGATGACATTAAAAGTCCCTCCCATATGATTAAAGAAAAACTGGGATTAAAAGAGGCTAAAACCCAACTAAAAAAATTTCACAGGCACTGTCGCAGCCTAATAGCACATTACAGTGCGGAAATTAAGAGTTTCTGCAAGCCAGAAGCAGATAGGGTGTGGAAAGTTTGCACTGAAGAAAACAGCCAGGGAACGAAAATTGAAGGTTTCTATAGGATATGTATAGGGTATAGTGCGGATTTGTTTGTAAATCAAGAAATTTTGAGAAGAGGATAAAGGATCTAAGTGAACTTTCAAGTCTAGAGAGTCTGAATGGACCTCCCATAGACTAAGAGACCGATTTCAAGTAAAAAGAGTAGGTTAAAATCAAATGGCCAACAAAAAACCACAATCAATTCATATCCCCAGTGGAGTCGCCAATTTTTTTATTGGATAAATTGATGAATAAAGACATGAACTAATCTCCCTTGATCCACCTAGATCTAGAACAAAACAAGACAGGACATGATGCTTTCCCTAAGTTGCTACCATTGAATTTACTACCAAAGAAGGAATATATGACATACCTTTAGATATAACTTCTTTATATCTCTGTTGTCCTTGCTTCACTCCGGTGCTCTTGTGAGATCAGATCTGCAATGACACAAACCAACCAAAGTGAAAGTGACAATTGTAGATTCAATGGAAAGCTAAACATGTGATCAAGGAGTCATGTAGTAAAACAATAATGATTTTATGGGAAAGAAACATGTCAACATATCATATTAAGTAAAAGTGGAAGATACAACCAAATTTCCTTGATGTCACAATTTCCCTTTCAGTGGTCCTTTGTTACAACACACACATACACTTGCTCCGAACTTGTATGAAGATGGTCCACAAAATCTTTATGGGCAACTGGAGGCCACAAACATCAGTTGTAATAGGATCCTTCACATAGTCTTCAACCTATTCTTTCAGCAATTCTTTTCTCAATCTTGCTTAACCTTTTCCATGAGAAACCCATCATTATATAGGAGAATATGGAGTGGTTACAAGGATGAGAATGATCCCACCAAATCAGAGAAGCCAGTAAGACCACAACCATACGGATGCCACCTCACATTCTAGAATATTCTCCTTCTAGAAACTTTGTGAAACTTCTTCCTTTCCTTATCTTCAAACGCCGCCACACCCTGCCTATATAGCAGCATGTGGAAATACCATGAGCCAGGCTTAGAGCAGCCTGCAGAAATCAAGGATTTCCACACTGTGTACCACTATCAGCATACGGTGTCATTCTAAAAATATGCCTTATAGGGGAAGAACTTAGTCATTTTTCTCATGTAAAAGATTGTTTTGAGAGCCTAAACACATGCCTGTAGGGTCATCATCAGAGTGACCAAAATAATGTGTAACAGTGGTTGTAAGGGTTAAGATGTTTCATAGAACCAGTCAACCCATTCACCGCATGGCACATCCTAGGTTTGTCCTGGACAAATGGTATGGGTCTGGGTGCATTAGGAAATACTATGTATAAGTAACTTGATTGAGCATATATGAGGTCAAACTGTTGGGCCTTGTTAATGGCTTCCTGCTCTGATTGAAGAAAAGTGGATGTTGCATCCTTGGTAATAGCAAAGACAAGCAATTTAAGAAACCAATCGAGGCATTGTTGTTTGGTGGTTTCTTCTTTAAACAAACTATGTTGCCGACGCCATTCATGGATGTGGTCGGATATATGGATAGAACTGGTTTGTTTGAACTCAGAGAGGAGTTCTAATATAGTATCATGATGAACTAGTAATTGAAAAAAATACAAAAAGGCCTCAGCCAATGATTCAAAAGTCACATGGGACCCTGATTTTTCGTCGACATACCATTTGGTTGATGAACCAGTGAGAGTTATTTGAAATAACCTCAAGTGGATGGAATCATCCATGATGTTTTTTGAAGAGCACCATAAGTGAAAGGTCATAACATGGTTGGCAGGATCTTCCCCTGGTTTTCCTTCAAAATTTGAAATATCTGAAGGCAATTTTGTGGGCATATTGGGCCAAGTGGCGTCATGCAAAATGGGATCATTCATGAGTTTGTTTAAATAAAGAATGTTGAGGGATTCCAAGTATGGAATAGGGATATTTGGAGGAGGATTATTTCCAGCCATTGTGTGTGTAGGTAATGGACCTATCCCTTGAGAAGTATTTTGTGGATTTGTACTTATTCCTTGAGAAGAATTTTGAATCCTACCTCCATGTGAAGGAGAACCAATAGATGGATGGCCTTGGGTATTAGACCCAAGCAATGTGGAACCAAGTAAAGTTGACCCCAAAATAGTGGCACTCACTGGGTTGTGAGATGGTTGATCCAGTGAGTTGGAAAGACTAGGGACTCCTCCTAGAATAAGGGGGAGATTCTGCAAGCATCTAGAACGACGAGGATTTTGTGGTTCCCCTATGGTTCTGACTAGAAAATTGAATGTGTGCAAATGGTGAAAAGAGAAATAAATGAACAAGAGATTTGTATATTTTTTACCTTCACAAGATAGTATAACTCACAATTGCATGTAATCAAATGAACATCATACATAAATCAACTGCAAATAAACAAGCATGTGGATAGGTGGATTTTGTCTGTGTAGGGGAACAATAAAAACAAATGCTCCTTTCCTAAGAGACCTATCATCCTTCCTCTCAATTTAGCACCGTGCCTTCCAATAGAACTCAACAGTGGGGTCTGAATCCATCGGAAGAGGAACTAGTGAAGGTTGAAGTAATCAGTTATAATGAGGGGTAGACAGTGCATATCTTGAAAGAGATGGCGATATTTTCCAATAGCCACACAAAATCTGATCAAGGTGAAATTTCACCCCACAACTGCCACCTGGGTAGATATCTTATGTTTGGCCACTAAGTACCTTGGTCAAAGTGCGACATTTATCTTTTCGACCTAATAAATGGGTCACGAGATGGATACCCTCACAAGAGTTGGTTGAATTAAGGAGGGATGCGCAAAATAACCAGACCTCGACCTTCGACCCTTCACAGGTATCTTCCTTCCTTATGGTGTAGGAACACTGGACTTGGAGGATTTGAAGGATACCTATTCTCAACTTCTATTGTTTCAAAATTTGAGGACTTGATAACGGGGGGTTATTTGGATGCTTATCCCCGAAATCCTAATTAGATTAAAAAAAAAAAATTGGCATCTCCTATGGAGGAAAATTTTAGTGCATTCTTAGAATTTGTTTAGATTTGGTGGGCTGAGAGATTGGAGTCATGGACCAATGTCATTTCAATTCAATTGGTGAGGGTAATTTCCAAAGAAGTAGTCGGATCTTTCAAAATTATTTCAAGTACTTGTGGGTACGTAAAAAGAAAGCTTACTTTGACCTTCACTCTTCTAATAGAAATTATGTGTGTGAGGAGTGACTTTGTGTGCAAGAAGCTGAAAATTGTCCAAAAATATTTTTAATAAGTTAAGTGTGAGATTGCAGCATGTGGGGTTCATTCAACATTTGGGTGGTTGAATATGTTATAAATTAAACCCGTTGTTATCACTGAAAAATATTCCGCAACATTGCACACAATAGTTGAAGAAAGACATCAATGCCTTCAACAATTAGTCCACCTACAACACCAAATTCCATCAAAAAGTCAAAAAACTATATACTTTGTTCAAAAATCAAAGTGCACAAATTCACCAAAGGAAGTGCACGCACAATGCGCAGAATGAATAGGCTAACATAGCCCACAACACGCACTATGCGCAAGATGTGCGACTGTCTATGAGAAAATCCACACACTTCTCATGAATGGAGCATTTATGAATCTTGTCGGCCTCTCAACCACTTCTAGTCCAACCCCCAACAAGATTTCACATTCAAATCTGAGAGAAATCTAGCTTGGAGGTTGGTCAAGGGCTAGGAAGTTTCCAAAAAGGCCCCTTTTTCACACTATGAACCAATTATATATTTCCATGAATGGACACTATAAATATGTGCCATGGGTGTGCTAGAAAAATAAGAACTTCAAGGTATTGTTATGCTGCAATAATTCTTCTTTAAGAATCCTCTTTTCTCTTTGAATCATTCAAGAACTATAGCAAGGGCCATTCCACTCACCTCTTGAGAGAATTGGCATTGTATTTCTTCACCATTGTCACTTACCATTGCATGAAGAGAAGATCTCTCTATTAGGGAGCTCAAGAGCCCTCCCAAGGAGGAAGAGGGGATTCATAAGTCCCTGCCTTTCTCTACAGTGTTTAGACTATCAATATATTGATCCATTAGAAGCTATATATTGGTCATTTTTATCCCCTTGTGGTTTTTCCTAAGAAAAATTAAAAATGGAGGGTTTGCATAGATTATATAGAACTGGACAAATCCATTCAAAATTCCATTTTCCTCTACCTTTCATATAACAAGTTCTCGAGACGTTACAAGGGAATGCATACTTATGTTTCCTCGATGGGTTCAATGTATATAATAATATCCAAATTTCCCTCAAGGATCAATATAAAACCACTTTTAACTACCCATGGCGAACCTTTTCTTAGCAAGTATTTCCCTTTGGTATTTGTAATGCAGTTGCTACATTTTACTGAATTGTCCTTGGTACCTTTTCATATTTGATTCATTATTGTGTAGGAGTATGTATGGATGAATTTATAGTGTAAGGTAACATGTTTTATGAATATTTAGTTAATCTGGAGAAAGTACTCAAGCAATGTAAGGAAAGCAATTTTTCTCTCAGTCATGAGAAATGTCACATGCTATTGACTTGAGGGATAGTTCTTGGACATTGTATTTCTCCTACTAGAATCAAGTTGGATCCTACAAAAATTGAGGTGATAACCAATATTTCTATTCCAAAAAAAAAGGATCTTCACATTTTTTTAGGACATGTTGGTTTCTATCGTTGTTTCATCGAAATATTTACCAAAATTGCATCTAATATGTTTTATTTACTGTCTAAAGATGTAGAAGTTTCTTGGATTGACCAATGTCAATTTGTTTCTAAAGCCTTGAAATAAAATTTATTCATCACACCAGTATTAAGGGGACCAAATTGGTCCTTTCCATTTCATATTTCCACACATTCTTATGACACATACATTAGGGAATCCCTTGGACACAAAGAAGAAAAAAATCCTTTGTAATTTATTTTGTTAGTAAAAATATTGCTCCAACAAAATTGAATTACATAGTGATTGAAAATAAATTTCTGAAGGTAATATATGTTATTAATATATTTTGTCACTATATTAATATATATACTATGTTTGTACATATTAATAATCATACCATTCATTATTTAATGAATAAAACCATTACTAATGCTAGAGTGACTAGGTGGTTATTACTTTTGTATGAGTTTCACATCACCATCATTGATAATCATGGAAGGGAGAATGTTGTTGTCAACTTTCTTTATAGACTTAATAATGATAGGTATGTTATCCCTAATGAAGATTTTTTTCCTAATGAAAATCTATTTGCATTATCTACTAACAAACCATGGTTTGTAGATATTACTAAATATTTATCTACAAGAAAACTTTCAACACATCTGTCACCAAAGGAAATGAAGAATATTATTAAAAATGGTGCAATGTATTCCTAGGTTCAAGGATGTCTCTTTAACACAAGTATGGATCTCATAATATGACATTGTGTTTAAGAGGATGATATTGATGACATCCTAAAATGTTTTCATGATGAACCATGTGGAGGGAATTTTGCTAATAAAAGGACTATGTGTTAGCGTTAGAAGTTGTTCCTAGACTGCTTTAGGAACAAGCCTAGAACACATTAAATTAGAAATGATTTGGTTGGGATTTTAGGAAAACTTAGAGAGTGGTAGGATCAACATCAAGGTAGTGAGATGATTTCAAATCAACAGCTGGCCATTGGGCATGGAGTCCATTAAAACAAATAACATGTCTTAACATTCTATGGGTAGCAGTTCAAGCTAACAAAACTTAGATCAGCTCCAAGGCTATAGAGAAGTGGAATGAGGAAATGAATAAAACAAAATTGCAAGTTAACCCAAAACCACCATGATCCTTGATACACTTACAGGGAAGAATATTCAACATTCAGAAACCCTTTATGACTGTGAATATAAGAACTTGAATATGCATGTAACGGAAATTAAAGCATAAACAATAAAATAACTCTCTCAGCACAAAATTTGCATACATATACTCGATAGTAGAAAAATAAATATTCAATAATATGATAGAAAAATGATTAACATAGAATAACAAACTGATCATAAACTTTGTTATCAGTTGAAATCTTTGCATAGAAGTCTTGACAGGATCTTCAAAATATTACATATGTTGTTCACCTTATGCATCTCTCTCTCAGTCCTTGGGACTGAATCCCCACACCCTCACTCTCTACATTCCTATATTTTATAAATAGATTACAGTCTTCTCAAGATCCAAGAAAAATGGATCCAAAAACCTCCGTCCCAAATTCGAAATGATGAGGTGGCTAGGCAATTTTTAGGAAAAATAAGCTGTCGAAATTATGGAAAATTGATGCTCATAGATCCACCTGTTTCTCCCAAAACATGGCACCTGTGTAAAATATGAGAGAGGTTTTTGTATATGAGACCATTATTTAGAAAAAAAAAAATCACTTTTCAAAAATAACCTTCCAGCTACCCGTGATCTATTCACAAAGATAATGACTAAAACAAGAAAATTCCTAAATTTCTGAATCTGAAAAATGAGTTGTAAAGATTCATTTGAATCTCCCAAACCATGAAACGTGTGTAAAATACAAGAGAATTTTTTTTATATGAGCCCACTATTGAGAAAAAATTCTTTCACTTTTCAATAATAACCTTCCAGCTTCTCGGGATCTATTCCTAAAGATAATGACTAAAACAAAAAACTTCCTGAATTTTTGAATCTGAAAATTGAGTTATAAAGATTCATTCTAATATACAAAACCATAACACTTGTGTATAAAATGAAAGATGTTTTTTTATATGATTCCTTTTTTTAGAAAAACCTCTTTCAGTTTTCAAAAATAACCTTCTAGCTGCCCAA
Source organism: Picea mariana (assembly GCA_032191745.1). Lineage (NCBI taxonomy): Eukaryota > Viridiplantae > Streptophyta > Pinopsida > Pinales > Pinaceae > Picea > Picea mariana. The sequence continues at coordinate 104,001 of JASDQU010107090.1, forward strand.
TATCGATTCCCAAAGATAATGACTAAAAGAGGAAAATTCTTGATTTTTTGGTAACTTCTTGCTAAAAATTAGGTCAACGTGATGATGTGTTCCCAAAATATTCTCCATTAATAATGATACCTTCCCTCTTATCTTAATGGATTGATCTCCAACTCACCTCAGCAAGTAAAAGGGTTGAATAGGTGGTTGGTCTCATAATCATCCTCCAAAACCGTGTCATTTGCTTAAAAATAGGTTGCACTACAACAACTTCCCGTAGCGCCCTTTTCAAAATATTAGTTTTAGACTTTTAAAACCCTCATATGACCTTAATATGGAAAAACATATGCTAAGAAGACCTTATTATCTTTATATAAGAAAAATATGAATTTTTAAGACCAAAATTTGATCATGAAAATATTAGTGATAACATTGGCTCCACTGAGGATGGCATGCTCCCTGCGAGCTACCAAGAACAAGAAGATATGTGACTTCATCCATTCGGATATGGATTCATTCATTTGATTCCAAACTTCTAAAACTTACTCTAAAACTAAAACATACTGTTGCAAACTAAATATAATCTGAATGTTGTACTCAAATTGAAAATCAAATACTTTCATTACGAGCTTATTTATGCACACTCCTACTCCTACTCCAATCAACTGAAATGTTGCTTGATAAGGTGTAATCAACTTTCCAATGAATCCATAAAAGCATCTGACTAATGAAATTTAATCCTTGTTTGTAGCTAAGTAA
>JASDQU010107090.1:104788-122717 GCA_032191745.1 Picea mariana
AAAAACATATGCTAAGAAGACCTTATTATCTTTATATAAGAAAAATATGAATTTTTAAGACCAAAATTTGATCATGAAAATATTAGTGATAACATTGGCTCCACTGAGGATGGCATGCTCCCTGCGAGCTACCAAGAACAAGAATATATGTGACTTCATCCATTGGGATATGGATTCATTCATTTGATTCCAAACTTCTACAACTTACTCTAAAACTAAAACATACTGTTGCAAACTAAATATAAACTGAATGTTGTACTCAAATTGAAAATCAAATACTTTCATTACGAGCTTATTTATGCACACTCCTACTCCTACTCCAATCAACTGAAATGTTGCTTGATAAGGTGTAATCAACTTTCCAATGAATCCATAAAAGCATCTGACTAATGAAATTTAATCCTTGTTTGTAGCTAAGTAAGCGTACATGAAGAGAGTATGTCATAAACAACAAACATTTATCAAAAAACATGTACTCACAGCTGCAAATAGATGAGATGCCAAAACTTGTAGCATTTGGGATCTGTGGAAATGAAAAATCCATCCATGTTGCTATTGGATCCTGAAGAACATGGAAATATTTTAATTGATTTAAAAGATCAAAATGTTGTTTCTTGAAACCCACTACATGAATAAGATTGGGCTGCTCTTGCTCTCCTTGCAATAGCTTATGAAAATCATATGCTTCACAACCACTAAGGGAATAAAAAAAATCTTTAAACCATTGATTAATTCCTTGAACAAGAGACTCATTTGTAGCGTTTATAATAGTAGGAATTTCATGAAAATCATAAGGCAACATTGTATTATGAAGAGGAAAAACATCATAATCATAAGATTCTTCATTATGAGAATTAAGTAAAGAAGCAAAAATTGTATCTTCAAGAATATGATCTGAACCAATATCCTTCTCAAGATCTTCAACGCAAGCATATTCTTCATAACTATCATATTCTTTACATAAAAAATCAAATTCATGAAAACATCTTTTATAAGTAAGGTCAACATAATATCCTTTCTTAAATGCAGCATGAAATTCCTTCATCGAATGAATACTAGCAATAGGAAGGGATTGACATCATTCACGAGAATGTTCTTCCAAAGAGAATCTAAACATATTGATTAATACATCCTTGTGAACAAGAACACGTTCAAGAATGTATTTATGAAAATTTAATAAGTGCTCACCAAGATGATCATGCCTTCTTCCTCTAAATATGGGAAGACAGTAATCCCATTCAACTATAGTAGGCACTGGATGTGGAAAACCAACTATGTTTGAGAAATTACAAAATGCATACCTCTTACCAAGAATATCATCCATTTCAAACAAGTGAAGTAGCCAATAAATTCATCTATCATGAAACTGGAGTTGTTAGGTAGAAAATTGTAGTCTAACTAGTGTCCTTCTCCTATCTACCATCAAGAGATGGATCTTTTCAATGTCATTCTCCCATGGATGATCACTTCATTCTTCGCTCTCTGAAAATGACGCCAAAAGATGTGAACACTAGAATTTGTTCCTAAACTTCTTTAGGAACAAGCCTAGCACACCTTAAATTAGAAATGATTTGGTTGGGGTTTTAGGTAAAATTAGAGAGTGGTAGGATCAGCATGAAGGTAGTGAGATGATTGCAAATCAACAGCTGGCCATTGGGCATGGAGTCCATTAAAAACAAATAACCTATCTTAACATTTTATGGGAAGCAAGTCAAGCTATAAAAACTTAGATCAGCTCCAAGGCTATAGAGAAATGGAATGAGGAAATGAAGAAAACAAAACTAGAACTTAACCAAAAACCACCCTGATCCTTGATACACTTACAAGGAAGAATAATCAACATTCATAAACCCTTTCTTATAGTGAATATAAGAACTTGAATATGCCTGTGGTGAAAATTAAAGCATAAGCAATACAATAAATCTCTCGGCACATAATTTTCATACATATACTCGATAGCAACAAAATACATATTCAGGAAGATGATAGAAAAATTATTAACACAGAATAACAAATTGATCATAAAATTTGTTATCAGTTGAAATATTTACATACAAGTCTTGACAGGATCTTCAAAATATTACATTGGTTGTTCAACTTCCACATCTCTCTCTCATTCCCTGGGACTGAATCCCCCCACCCTCACTCTTTCCATTCCTCTCTTTTATAAATATATTACATTCTTCTCAATATCCAAGAAAATTGGATCCAAAAACCTCCATCCCAAATTTGAAATGATGAGGTGGCTAGGCAATTTTTAGGAAAAAAAAACTGTCAAAATTCTGGAAAAACGATGCTCAAAGATCCCCCTGTTTCTCCCAAACCATGAAAACAACCTCTTTCACTTTTCAAAAATAACCTTCCATCTGCCTGTGATCTGTTCCCAAAGATAATGAATAAAACAGAAAAATTCCTGAATTTCTGAATCTGAAAAATGAGTTGTAACGATTCATTCGAATCTCCCAAACCTTTACACCTATGTAAAATAAAAGAGATTTTTTTGTATATGATCCCATTATTGATAAAAACCACTTTCACATTTCAAAAATAACCTTCCATCTTCTCGGTAGTTGTTCCCAAATATAATGACTAAAACATAAATATTTCTAAATTCTTGAATCTAAAAAATGAGTTCTAAAGATTCATTCAAATCTCCCAAACCATGACATCTATGTAAAAAATGAAAGAGGTTTTTTTATATGATTCCTTTATTGAGAAACATCTCTTTCACTTTTCAAAAATAAACTTCTAACTGCTCGGGATCTGTTCCCAAAGATAATGACTAAAACAGGAAAATTCCTGAATTTTTGGTAACGTCTTGCTAAAAATTAGGTCAATGTGATGATGTGTTCCCAAAATATTATCCATTAATAATTATACCTTCCCTATGATCTTAAGTGATTGATCTCCAACTCACCTCAACAATTAAATAGTTTTAATAGGTGTCCGGTCTCATAATCATCCTCCAAAACCATGTCATTTGCCTAAAAACAAGTTGCGCTACAGGAACTTCCTGTAGCGCCCTTTTCAAAATATTAGTTTTAGAATTTAAAAACCCTCATATGACCTTAATATGACAAAAAATATTCTAAGAAGACCTTATTATATTTATATAAGAAAAATATGAATTTTTAAGACCAAAATTTGATCATGAAAATATTAGTGCTAACACTTTGCATAAGATGTTTCACCTAGGATACTATTAGCCTGGAATTTTCTGAGATGTCAAGAAGTACATGAGAAGCTATGACATTTTATAATAATTGGGACAACCTATTTAGTGCATTGGGATGCCAGTACAGGCTCAACTCATGGTGGATCCTTCTGAGAAATGGGCTCTATATTTTGAGTGTTAGATCAACCTTCCATCCAAATAGAAATATCATATATTGGTTTGCACTAACGATGCCACCCAATGGGGTTGAAGCCAAATCCCTTCCAAGGGATATAGAACAACAAATTCTAAAAGAATAACTTTTTCCACTTTGGTGTACCATGAGAAATTGTTATGAATCAAGGAACCTAGTTTACTTTAAAACTCATTTAGGCCATCAAAGAGAACTACCATATTTGGCATAGGACATATACACCATACCATCTATAAGATAATGGGAAAGTGGAATTCACCAACAGGGTTATGGCATACATACTAACCAATACTATTTAGATACATCATAAGGATTGGGCCGGTGGGTTTCTAAAATCTTTATGGGCTTACCACACCACTTGGTAGAACACCACGGATTTCACTCCTTATGAACTTGTGTATGGTAAGAATGTATTAAATCCCATTGAGTTTGAATAAAAGGCACTCATGGATATGTTGAAGTTAGGATTGGACCTATCAAATTCTATGAAGTATCTCCTAAACCCAATCAATGAACTTGATGAAATGTTTCATGGTTCCTTGCACAAAACCTCTATTATTCAACAATAGAGAGTAGTATGGCATGGAAAATTTATCTAGAAGAAGAAGTTACAGGATAGAGATTGTGCCATCTTATATGATTATGGGTTCAAATATTTCAAGAGAAAGTTTTGTAATCATTGGAAGGGGCCATATGCGATTGATACAATTTATGAAAATGGTTTTGTAAATATGTGTACCATTGATGAAGATTGGACACCTCTCATGGATAATGATCATCGAATGAGGATATATCAAAATCCATTGTCCAAGGATTCTTTTATAAGAAATATTACTCTTTTTTTATTTGGATATTGTTAGTACAGTGGCTATGCCACCTATACTTGCCACCACTTTATTTTCTCGGTTCTTTTAAAAAAAATTAAGAGAGAGAGAGAGAGAGAGAGAGAGAGAGAGAGAGAGAGAGAGTAATTCCAATTGTAAAAACCCCTTTTCGGGTACAATTAGACAAATATTGTTTGAAAATTGTCTTGTTCGTGAACTATATTTTCAAAATATAAAAAAATACAAAAAGAAAAATAAAAATATTTTTTGTTCTCACTATTTTTCATTATGATATAGATCTAGTTGCTTACTAAAGAGCACATATTTGTTGTAGATCGTATGATTTTGTTCTTTTCCACATTTATATAGATCGTTTCCAACTATTACTATGGATCCATCAGCCATGTCTAGTTTAAGCATTGTTGCAGATCTCCACACACTATTGATATGGATACTCATATCATGTTTTGCTCCATTGGTTGCTATGGATCATCATTATTTTATTTGGTCTACCATTTTCTATTGATCCATGGGACTTGTGCCATTTTAATTGTTGTTGATGCTACAAATGTCATATTGTCACTTCAATGCTATCATCATGTCACAAGTTGAGAGTAAGTGCAAATGTATAAATATCCTCTTCATTTTAAGTTTTTCATTGAATGCCACATCTATGTACGATTAGTACCTAACACATACCCGACTACCAATACATCATGTCACAAAAATCCTATCATTTTACTTGGAGGGGAGGATGTTTAATCATTAGTGATTTGTTTCCACCACCATTTACTCATCCACTCTACTACCAATTTTTCTACCATCACCGCACATATCTTAATAATTGTACCTATCACATCATGAGTTTTCCACTTTTTCCCATTCTTGGCATCATTTTATCGATCACTACCTTTATTACCTTTCCAAAAATGGAAACTTTTTTCCCATTACTAAAACTCTCCTACCATTACATGTTGTTACCTTTTTGTTACTCACCTTTTCTTCTACTCTACTTGCTGCAAATCTATGCTACCACTCTAGAGGAATTATGGGTGGAATTGCAATTCGACACAAACTGATCACCTTGGCCCAATTACACAACTATCTAGAGGCACTTTGTAAATTCTAGGATGTGAGATAGCTTGCTTATTTTGAGAACCTACAAGGGTTTGGGAACTCTATTGTGATAGAGTATTCTCAAAGTTTTTGGATATCCATTGTTGTGATGTGGGGGCTATGTATTAGGGTTACAGATGATACTGTATCTAGAGTAGTAGGTTTGCCTAGAAGTGATAAAATATGTTTTGAATGCCATGTTACATACAATCAAGGGTGCATTGAATTACTCATTGGACATGAGAAGGTCTCAAATGGAATAAAGGGGGTAAAATGGTTTTCTTTGCGAAGACCGTGGGATAGTGTTGCATACTTCCTACAGAAATACCTTACTTGCAAATCCCCCCATAGCCTCATTTTTTAATACCACTTTAAGTTGTTGAATAAATTGATGCATTGTAGACTAATTAACATGCCCTATTTTATGATACACTAATTCCAATTAATGGATTAAAATGAGATACAAAATTAGTTATAAAATTGATTTATTACACTAACTTGAATGCTTATACAAAAATTCTCAATTTTCCCCTAATTTTGTTAAAAATTGACTTGATAAATTTAAATAAGAAATTTAAATAACTAAAATTTAGAATAGAGAAACAATTAACATAGACAATGCTCGAAATTTTTTTAATGGAGTTCACCCCACCTAGGCTACTTCTCTGGGTCCGCTTCAATCGAGAAACTGATCCATTAAAAATGATGAAAAACACATCCATATGTCTTCTTCACATAAAACATGGCCTCCAATATGCAAAAGAGTCTTTAAATATCTTCTTGGAAGAAAATGACACTATTTTGAAAACCCTGTTTAACCTCTTCCAACTAAAAATGATCTAGAATTGGATCTAGGAGCTTGATGGAACTCAGAAAGGCCTAAAAATCAAAGTACCCAAAATCTCTTCAAAACAAACGTGTGTATAGGCCTCATTAATACAAACCCAGCGCAACTTGAATGGGCTCAAATAGACATTGTATGCTCAAGTTATGGTGACCTGTTCATTTTGCCAAATAGGCAAAAAAATGATGACTGTATAGTCCGTACAGTGCCATGTGGCAACTGAATGTACAGGTTGTACAAATGACATGGTAGGCACAGTTGGCAACTTTTGGATGTGACATGTGGCAGGCTAACTAGGGGTATGGATGCTGACATGGATAGGACATGTGGACCAATCTGGGGATGACACATGTCACCACTGCAAGGGTGACATGTGTCACCACTGCAAGGGTGACACATGTCACCACTACAAGGATGACACGTGGCATGCCCGTACAAATTATGTGGCAGGTGTGCTGACATGGTTTCTTTCTAATTGGGTAGTAGACATGGTCCAATCGCATGATGATAAGTGGAAAATCTCATGGCATATGGAGAGGTTCCACTTGGCACCTATTGGTTGGCTTAAAGTTCATTTGCAAAAAAATTGTTGGGGCTCAATGAGTTTCAACCAAGAGACCTCTCCACCAGGCTAGTGACTTGGTAGGTCGGGCTAGCCAACCCTCCTACGCATTGGTTCTTAGCGATATATGATGGATTAGATATTTAAATTTGAAACTGAGGACCATTGGGCGAAGTTAGGGATGGGGCCTAGCCCCAACCCTTAGCGTAAACATTGCCAGGGGACCTTGCAACGAAACCATAAGCATATACTCATGACCGTTGGAGCAGATAAATAGGGCTTAGCCCCTGATTTCGGTACCTTCAACCATGTGACCTGTTCTGTCGTTACGATTTGGTGCATGGTTGTTATAGTTACAACCCTCAATCCCACAACCACACCACCATATGACTCTAGTTCCTCTGTGTATAGGCATGGTTTGTGGATTGGCGTGTTTCTTATATTGGTTAGCACCTGGTTGGTCAGGCTAGCCTACCAACCAAGGTGCTTAACCATCAAGGGCGTATCCAATGTAATGGCGTGTGGAGTTGGGGCCTGGACACATGGCCTATGTATGCGACCAGAGTTTGTGAAAAAGGTGCCAATGCGCAACACTTTGTGGGCTAGAGCTTGGCCACATGGATTCCATGTGACCTGGAAAATGGGCACACACCCATAATTGCGAGGCTTGTGCCAATATTTTTCAAAAATGGGTTTTTAACATTATAATATGGATTTTTCATTGATTTATGCAACAATTTTGGAGATTTTGGTCATTATTGGGAGATATTGGGCCCTTTTTGAGGCCAGATCTTGGGGGGAAGTTGGGAGATGGTTACCAACTTCAGATATATATAAAACAGGCCTTATTTAGGCCATGGGACGAGTTTCAAAACATGTTTATGCTACCGGATTGTTGAGCCAAGGCCATTGTTATGCAGGGAAGCTATTGAGGAGTGCACCTTTGCGGGCCATTTCTAGGATCTCCGTTCATCTAATTTGGGTTCCGTCAATTTTGATGGGTTCATGAGACCTAGTAGAACATGACTAGATCATTGTTGTAATCCATTGGCACTTTAATTATTTACATTTAAAGCTTCTAATGATTTAATTGGGATATGGCAGTGGATATTGGAGCATCCTCCAATATGGGTTCCAAAACTTCAGAAGCAAGTAATACTTCACATGGCCATCTTAAGTCATTGTAGGAACACTTCACAAAAGGTGATGGTGTATCACTCCTTGATTGTGGTAGTGAATGCAAGTCATCTCCAAATAAAAGTGAAGATCAACATGGAAGGTATAATGGTCATGTTTTTACCAATTCTCTTTTTTATTATAAAAAACATAATCATGTAATCCAAAACTTGTGGAATATGTACCCATGTACTTTTTGTCATTCACCCAAGCATTGTGTTTCCAAGTGTTGGAAGAGACAATCTTTGTACAAGAAGTTTATGTCGAACAGGAAGGAAACACGACATAAATAATCAACTCCTCAACGGAAGAAAGAGAAGGGAAAACATGCCTGGATGCCAAAAACTCACTGCACTCATTGCAATAGGGGTGGACATCAAAAGGGTAATTGTTGGAAGCTTAATCCAGAGCTTGATCCGAGGAAGGACAAAAGGAGTGTGCATGTAATAAAGAAGGAAGAGGCATTACCAGCAAAGCAAGAGGAACACCATGAAGGAAATAAAACTTCCACTTGGTTTTGCCAAAAGTGGATGTCACAACTTCATTGTATTTTGCTTCCATTAATGTAATCACACATGTTGAAATGATGACATGTTATAACATCATTTTTTTACAACATAGTGTTTTTTCTTGTCCTTATCAGTATGTAATCATTCAAGGTCCAGTTTTGTAACCTTTTTGGGACCAAAAGGTCCTTAGTGGGGAGGTGTGATCCACAATTGGATCTAGGAGCTTGATGGGGCTCAAAAAGGCCTAAAACTAAACGTTCTTAGAATCTCTTCAAAACAGACATGTGCATAGGCCTCATCGATATGAACCCAATGCAATGTGAACAGTCTCAAACAAACATTGTATGCTCAAGTTATGGCGACCTGTTCATTTTTTCAAACATGCAAAAATATCATGACTGTACAGTCTATATAGTCCCACATGGAAACTGACTGTATAGGTCGTACAACTGATGTGGAAGGCACAATTGGCAGCTTCTAGATGTGACATGTGGTAGGTTGACTAGGCATACGAATGTTAACGTGGATAGGACAAGTGGATCAATCTGGGGGTGACATGTGTCACCACTGTAAGGGTGACATGTGGCACACCCGTACAGATGATGTGGCAGGTGTGCTAACATGGTTTCTTGCTAACTAGGTAGTAGACATGGTCCAATCACATGCTGACAAGTGGCATATCTTATGGCGTATGGATAGGTGCCACATGGCACCCATTGGTTGGCTTAAAGTTCATTTGCAAAAATTTTGTTGGGGCTCAACGAGTTTCGAACAATAGACCTCTCCACCGGGCTAGTGACTTGGAAGGCTAGGCTAGCCAGCCCTCCTACACATTGGTTCTTAGCCATATATGACAGAGTAGATATTTAAATTTGAAAATGAGGACCGTTGGGCGGAGTTAGGGATGGGGCCTAGCCCCAGCCCTTAGTGTAAACATTTCCACAGGACCCTGCAACAAAACCATAGGAATATACTCATGACCATTGGAGCAGATAAACAGGGCCTAGCCTCCTATTTTGGTACCTTCAACCATGTGACCCAGTCTGTCGTTACGATTTGGTGCACAGTTTTTATAGTTACAACCTCCGATCCCACAACCACACCACCATATGACTCTGGTTCCTCTATGTATAGGCATGGTTTGTGGATTGGCGCATTTCTTATATGGGTTAGCACCTGGTTGGTCGAGATATCTCATCGACCAAGTTTCTTAATTGTCAAGGGATTATCTAATGTAATGGCACATTGAGTTGGGGCTTTGACACATGGCCTATGTATGCGACAAGAGTTTGAGAAAAAAGGTGCCAACATGCAACACTTTGTGGGTTGGCGCTTGGCCACATGGATTCCATGTGACCTGGAAAAGGGGCACACACCCATAATTGGGGGGATTGTGCCAATAGTTTTCAAAAATGGGTTTTTAACATTATAATATGGATTTTTCATTGATTTTTGCAACAATTTTGGAGATTTTGGTCACTATTGGGAGATATTGGGCCCTTTTGAGGCCAGATCTTGGGGGGAAGTTGGGATATGGTTACAAACTTCAGAACTATATAAAACAATCCTTATTTAGGCCATGGGAGAAGGTTCAAAACATGTTTATGCTGTCAGATTCTTGAGACAAGGCCATTGTTATGCAGGGAAGCTATTGAGGGGCGCACCTTTGCAGGCCATTTCTGGGAACTTCGTTCATCTAATTTGGGTATCGTCAATTTTGATGGGTTCACGAGACCTGGTAGAACATGACCAGATCATTGTTGTAATACATTGGCACTTTAATGATGTACATTTAAATATTTGAACAGAAATAAGAAAGCCCAACTGAGACAAGGCCCAAAGACGTAGGTCAGATTGTCGAACTCTATTATCACATTGGTGTTATGGTTTGTTGTTGTTTATGATTTATTTCAGATATTTATATGTATTTATGGATGTTATGTTTTCTCATCATTTCTTCCTCTTTCATTAAGCTTCCTAAATGGTTAATTAACACATGCTAAATAACTCAACCATTGTTGTGTAAAAGATCTTTTCGGATAAAGTGGTATCTGAGCTAGCTGATGGTTGGAATTTGATTTTTTCATGCTAACCAAGGAAGAGCTCATCTCAAGCAATAAAATGGCATCTACAAGAGGAATTTCATAAGAAGAGAAGGATATGCGAAAATCTCTTGTTTCCATGTCCAAGATGGTGAAAGTGTTGTATGAAAACTACTTGGAATGAAAGGGATCGGTTCAAGAGAAAGATTCAAAGAACAATAAATTCAAAGAAGGATTGAAGGAAGTGCCTTCTACATCTGTTTCAAAAAAAATATCTGAGGTATGTGTTATCACTCCAGGAAACTCTCCTAGGTTGTAAGTCAGAGATGCCTGGTAACTTAATCTTTTGGTAACTATTTTCTCAATAAAAAGTGTGGGTTTGGATCAAGTCGGAGGACTGAATCATTTCTCACTCAAATCATGCATAAACACATTTAGATGGACAAGGATTTCAACCACAAATGTTCAGAGAGTTTACAAATAAAGGGATGAATGAAGAAATAACTATTATATCAGCAGAATCACATATAAAACATATATGAATGACCAATTACAATAATCACAGGAATAGTTGCAGAGTTAAACTTATGAATGCAGTGATAAGACGGCAGTTATCGGGCATAAACAAGCATAAAAACATGAATATAATATCCAGGTGCAAGTACAGAATAGACAAGAAGATGAAACTTGAACAAGTTATGGCAAAAGAAGCTTGTATTACTCCATATGAAAATGTGTAGTTTTGAGTTACATAATATGAAAAAAGTCTCCAAAGTCGAACCCTTGGTTCATGTTCTACCCTTAGCTTTATAGCTTTACAAAGTAGTTCTGAGATCCTGAAAACATGGATCAAATAAGCTAAAGATAGTAAATCAAAATCTAGTTGCAAAAGATGTGGGATGATCCCCAAAAATGAGGTCAATCCTAGATTTCTTGGTCCTCCTCTCTTTTTGAGTGCTGGTGCAGTGCAGGATAGCCTCCCAAGGATGAATACTGACTCTCCAAGAGAGATAAATTCGAATCTGTTGATGTGAGAAAATGTCCTGATTTTTTGTCTTTGTCAAAGATACTAAAAACCTTTGAAACACCTCCTCTTCCCATAATCTATCAAAAATAGCTATTGGATTTGTCTTGACAATTCATCAAATATTCATTCGAAGAGGTTTCAAACCTTTCCAGCTCAAAAAACTTTGATCTGTGTAAAAACTTGATCATTCTGGAAATGACAAGCTTTCGGTGGTTAACTTAGAAAGATCCTGAGTGAATTATCTACCGAAAGTCCTGCTTTTCAGTGGTTAATGAATAGTCGTCCCGTTCGCCTAAACCACTGAAACTTCAGCTTTGAGAAAACTTCAAAATTGCAAAAATGCTTACCTTAGATCCCTTTTTGATGTTCAAGGTTTCTTAGATGAGGCAGCCCTTGTTCGTGCAGACCTATGAACTTCTACTGGTTGTGTGGAAGGCTCTGGTGTGTCTACCATGGTCGTAGCTAAGTTAGCCAGAGTATCTAATCCAGTTTTCTCCAGTGCTGGTGATTGAAACTCCTTTAACTTCAACCTGAGAATCCYCAGCTGTCTATACAGCTTCATGTTTTCCCTGATCAATACCCAGTTTMTGTCTTTAATCTTGTCATGCTTCTCTTTGAGGGCTTGGTTTATTTTGAACAGCTCTACATTTCTGTCAGTTAGGTTTGTATTAGCTTTTTTAATCAMYCTTTCCAGGACTTCCATTTYGTAGACCTGTTGCAGGAGTTTGTTGATTTTTCGTGATCTAGATTTTTTAGGCTTACTCGAAGAGGGTTTTGTCACTGATGGACTGTGTGCCTCAGTAGGAGTTGGTGAAGGTAAATTGGAACAATAGTCTGCACCCTATTCAGTCTGCACATTATCCTGTGTCTCAGTCAATTCTTGTTCTGGTTCTGAATCTTTGTAAGGTAGGTTTAAAGGGTTGTTTCCTGTAGCAGGGTCCTTAGACTGCTCACCTTCAAACTGCATTTTTCTTTTGATACCTTTATTCTTACCAGAGGATGATTTTATGGGATCTCTTGGTGGTGATATACCTTTCCTTTTCCTATGACTTCTTTTGGGAGTAATAGTCTTTCTGCCACTGGTCTTCTTAGTTTCATCCTCTGGTGGTTTCTCTGTTTGGAATTCATTCCAGAAAAGAAAGAAACCCAAATCAACATGTTTCCTCTGCAGAGCTTCCTTGACCAGAAGAGTGATAAGCCCTTGGTGAGATAGTCTGCCAGCAACCTTAGTAGGCTTGGATTTAACTTGTTTGGCCATTTTAGTAAGAGTCTTGTGAAAATAGAAAGGTAGATTTATTGGTTCTCTACCTATAAAATGGTTAAGAAGTTTAAAGTGATAGAAAATCACTCTATTATACCATCCTACACAAGTAATATACACAAATATTGCCACTATGGTTGCAAGAAAGACATAGGGATATCCTTTTTCCATATCAGATCTTTGTGAATGGGTAATAGATATGATCTAAATTCAATGTTGGATGGAAATTTAGATTTAAACCAACAACCTACTATTCGTGGAAGACCTGTAAATTCTTCTATGGAAGCCTCATCTATGATAAACTCTTCTTTCCCTATCTTGGTAGACCTTCCATCATATACAATTGCAAAAGCTTCAGCTACTTGTTGATGAAAACTGGTCAGTTTTTCATAGTATGTGAATACCCCTACTTGCTTGAAAAACTCTGCTACCTCTGGGTGCGCCTCCAAGTACCAAACCCCATCTACCTTAGACCTCAACACTAGTCCTGCTTTCGACATTGATCAATATTCTCTGTACCTGCGATTATGGAAAACTGAGTGTCCAGGGAGACAAAGGTTCTAGAATTTAGGAACACAGAGGGTATAACTTAGGGAAAAACTGGTGGGACAGGGTCACACAAAATTTGAATCACTGAGCTCAAACGCTAAACAAGTTTCGAGTGACAATTTGACTGAGGGAATGCCGAAATTTTAGATTTTCGGTGGTAAATTCATTTAAATATGAAACAAGACGAGTTTTGGACTTGCCTGATAAGTCGCATTGGCTTAATTGACTCTTGATCGATCGTTGGACTCTAGTGGCGCTTTGACTATCACCAGGGGAAACGGGATTAGGATCTCTGGAGATACATTCAATTGATGAAACTGTGAACTCGCGATTATCTCAGTAATCTCCAGAATTCAAAATGATACTGAATGAGGATTTAATGAGGGATTAACGGTATCATGATGGATCATGTACTTGCGACTGGAAATGGAGGGAGGCTTCGTGATCATCATGCATGAATTTTAGTGACACTGCCGTGTCTAGATTTTGAAAAGACAATTGCGGTCGAAAGGACAACAGAAGCTTCAGATTTTCAGATAGACACCATCAGAGTGCACATAAATTCCAACTTGACGAGATTTTGGCGGTTACGTTTCATCATTGCACCAAATTGACAGTTGGCTCATGCGAAAGCATAGGCTTTCCATTTTTACCCTTGAAACGCTTTCGGTGGTTAACCGCATTCTTTCTTTGACCTCTTAACTACCAGGAACAAAGGTTTTCGTTGGTTAATGAGCGTCTTTCAGGCTCGCCTAAACCACCAAAACCTAAGATTATGACTTTTGCTTCACCAAATCAAATCCAAAATTTCTTTAGGGCTTATTTACAGAATACAGACTGTCTAACCTACTTACAAAAATTTAGGAATAAATTTAGACAACAACCTATCACCTCAAAAAGAAAAATTTCCACCAATTTATTTGAGGAGATAACACTGGCTCCTATTGGGGATGAACACCTCCTTGTGAGGATTCAAGAACCATAGAATCAATGCCTTTCCTGAAAAAGAAAATAAAAACAGAACTATCTTCTAGTGTTTCCATTGGGCATGGAGTTATTCTGCAAAAATAAAAACTAAGACTAACATTACAATGTCTAGGCTTCACATCCTTAGACAAAATAGAGTTTCAAAAATCGCCCATTCACCAAGCCACCGAACATTTCTTCACCTCCCAGATTATATAGCATGAAAGTGTTGTTATTTTGTACTTGGGTAATCATGAAAGGACCTGTCCACAAAGAATCAAACTTGTTATGCTTTCCTTTATCCTGTCTAAGAGCATCCCATTTTAGAACCCAGTCACCAATCTGAAAATTGTCCACCTTCGCCTTTCTGTCAAAAGTATTTTTGATCTTCTTTTGATGAGCCTCTGATCTGTCCACTAATTGTTCACGAGCTTATTGAAATTCCACCAAATCAAGCATCCTTCTTACCATATCATTTGACTCAGTTTTCTCTTCCTGAAAGAACCTAGCCACTGGAAAAACTAACTGAACAGGAAAAATAGCCTCAGTCCCATAGACCAGTTTGAATGGAGAAGTTCATGTTATCACTCAGTTTGTAGTCTAGGTCAAGTAGCTGAAAGGTAAGGATCAAACTAGTGTAACAGGAGCTTCCCCACCCACTGTCACCTCGATGGGGAGCTCTTTCTATTTAGGGTGGCTAAACACAAGGGAGACGTCCCTGGAAATCTGGGGTTTTGAAAGGCAAAGGTTCAAAAGATCAAAGCAAGTTTCCCCTTTCACAGATTACCGCCAAGATAGTCAAAAGAAGATACACCATAGAGAAGGAACCTATTTGAGAGACAAGGCAACAATAACACTAATACATGCAATAGTGGTTAATACTTATTTAATTAATGACTATCAATATTATCAATGAGCACATGCAACAGTAATTATTGATGAAGTCAATGATTGCAATAATGATTATGACTTAAAATATTACTTCTCAATAAACACTGGAAATGATATAGCATTCAATGTAAATGATTAATCCTTAAACTAGCACAATGCATCAAATATCATTAAATGCTCATATACAAAGGTTGTTGCATCACTATACTAGAGGTGACGTCGGCCTTGTTCTAGGGTTAGTTTGGTAGACAAAGAGGTGAACGTTTTTGCAAATAGGCCAATGAAATTTCTCTATACACCAATGTCTATCATCGGATGACTAAGCCACAACATTTTTTATCAACCAAAGGTTCAAATAAGGCATGATGTCATCTTTTGATATAGGGTTAGTAGACATTAGGGTTAGTTAGGGTTTCAAATTTAAGAGTTTTGAAAAAGTTGTTTTGGCACAATAAACTCAACGTTGGAGAGTTAGACCAGTGCCTTAGGGTATTATGGAGTCAAGAAGAAAGGGAAAAGTCTTGGGAGAATCTAAATTCAAAGACAAGAGAGTTAGGCTCTATGGTGCTGCAATGGTAGGGCCCTAGAGTCAAAACCCTAAGGGGAGGAGGGTCATTCCGGTGTTGCTTAAGCAAGGCCTCATGCTCCTCCCTCTTTCTTTAAAAATCCTTGGCAAAATGGCTAGCTTCAAAAAATAAATCTAAGGGTGAAAAGTGTTGCAAGAGCAAGGCCCTTCAAACCCTAAAAAGTCAAAACCCTATGTGTAGAATTAACTAGGCCTAGGACGTCTTCTTTCTTCAAATTATGTTTAAAAGCTAACTCAGAAAAAGGGGAATTAGTGTAGCAACGACTAGGCTATATCCTCCTTAATCAATGGATAAAACAAGTTATCAATCATGGGGACATATAGCAAGGACCTACTTGTGTGCTTGCTACCTAGGGTTTCAATGATTAAGCAAAATAATAACAATGTAACAATAAATGCAAGAGATTTAACCTACAAGCATTCATTTAAGAAGTTTTGCATGAGAAATACACTTACAAATCAATGAAGAGCTTATCAAACCCTAGTTGTAAACCTTCCAATGATAGAAAACACCATAAAAATGCCAAGCATGATCCTCCACAAGAGTTGCGCCTCACTTCCAAGAGCAAAAATCCCAAGACAAAAGACTAAAAATGATCTCTCACGAGAGAGTGAGTTGTGTTATGTTAAAATGAGAGGCAACGTCCTCTATTTATATCATCCTAATGACCTTTAATTAGAAAATAGGTCATTTAAAACAGCCGACAAGGCTTACTAACTATTTTTTACATTAAATGCTAAAAATGTCATAATATGAGCTCCAAAGGGAGACGTCAGGCCCCTCTGAGGGAGACGTTGGACCTTTTTTGGCAAGGTCAGCATCCAGGAAGCAAAATGTTGGCCCTTCTAGGGCTTCTCCAAGCTTCCACATGTGCCAAATGACCCCAGCACACTACCACACACTCCAGAAAATGTCCAGCTACCTCAGGTGACGTCCTTTCCATCAAAAGCAATCGTCCCATCTGCAGTGGGTGATCCCCCCTAGGCCGGGCTCTGTCAAAGTGTCCTGGGTAGGGACATCCTTCTTCTTTCTCATGCAATGGCTCATCACAATGTTTTCCTACCTCTGCCATCCCAGAAACCATCTAATGGGCTCTTCAGCCCCATGGAGGTCCGCGCTAGTCATATCCCCATGTGTATCGGTCCTCTGGCACCTGCCCGTCGGGTATGGTCCTGCACATCAAAAACTACGTCCTCCATGGGCTCATCAGTCCTCGGGATCATAGCAATGTCAATCATATTTCATCATCAAATTTATCAAATACATGCATGAAATCCCTATCATATCATCTAAGAGCTCAAAGACATTACACAGATCTACTATACAAAGCTGAAGAAAACCAACAGAATAACCTATTGGGCTAATACCCACAAGAGAAGGAAAGTTTCCTCAGAGGATCATTCAAGCCATGTTTTATGAGATGATATGGTCTAGGGATGTCCATTCATAGTAATACCAAGGGCATGTGTTGTCTATGGGTGCCTTTGTAGGAGGTGAGTTGTACCCGTCATGGATGCATTTTTTCCAAGCCCCTTTATTGCCTTTATTTTTCATTTATTATTTTCTTTCTTTTTTACTTCAAGGTCTGACTAGAGGACACTGCCTTGGCGTGGTGACCAGAGCTGACAGTGTTACCCACTGATATCTTCATAGAAATGATAAGGCTGGCTCGTGATGAGACTCCCTTTCCCTTGGCCATGCAACCAAAGGTCACTGCCCTGGCGTGGTGACTAGATAATGGCAATGTCATACTGCTGGATACCTATGAACATAATGGGTCGGCTCATGATGAGACCTCCCATCCTCTTGGTTAGGTCTTGTTTTGTTATTTTTCTTAGGGTCCCTTCAGTTTCTTATCGAGAGGCCTCTTATTTCCTTCTCGGGGATCCCTGGGCGAAGCATCTCCAGGTTTCATTTCTTATGGATTTTATCTTTTACCAGCTGCTTTTACCCCCTGGGCCTTTAGCCCCTTCTTCCCACAAGACAAAGTCTAACCCTCAAAAGGTCATCCTAATGGCCAGACTAGGGGAAAGGGATGGATGAATGGGAGATAATATGTAAAACGATATAATGGTGGGAGTAGACGATGGCTCTGCAAATCCCCTTTGGTGGCTAACCAAAACCTATGAATACAAGCTTGCTAAGTCACCCCATCAATCACCCCAACAATGGTCAAGTGGATTAGTGTAATATCCAAGAATTCATCA
>JASDQU010107090.1:122767-145745 GCA_032191745.1 Picea mariana
TTTCTTATAGAGAGGCCTTTTATTGCCTTCTTGGGGATCCCTGGGTGAAGCATCTCTAGGTTTCATTTCTTATGTCTTTTATATTTTACCAGCTTCTTTTATCCCTTGGGCCTTTAGCCCCTTCTTCCCACAAGACAAAGTGTAACCCTCAAAAGGTCATCCTAATGGCCGGACTAGGGGAATGGGATGGATGAATGGGAGATAATATGTAAAATGATATAATGGTGGGAGCGGATGATGGCTATGCAAATCCCCTTTGGTGGCTAACCAAAACCCATGGATACAAGCTTGCTAAGTCACCCCATTAATCACCCCAACAATGGTCAAGTGGATTAGTGTAAGATCTAAGCAGTCATCAGAAATGAAAAGGAACCTAATGCATATATAAGAAGGTTATAATGATGAAACATGACACATACCATGATACCTTGGACTAATTACCTCATGGAGCAAGAGTCCTCTCCGATGCAAGTCTAAGTCGATGGTGATGGAAGCTTCTACTTCTAATAGGACAAGTCTAGTGAAAAAGAAGAAGAATGGGCCCTCTAGGGCCATGTTCAAGTAAATCCTACTCTCGGTACTTCATGTCTAGGACTTGTGGGCCTTGAGACATGATCTCCTAGTTATCCCTAGATATCGGGGATAACAGTACTCAACAGTGGGGTCTGAATTCACTGGAAGAGAAACTAGTGAAGGATGAAGTAATCAGTTATAAGGAGGGGTAAAGGGGGAATATCCCAAAAAATCTAGTGATATTTCCCAATAGCCAAACAAAATATGATCAAGGTGCAATTGCAACCCACAATTTCCACCTGGGTAGATGTCCTAAGATTTGGTCCCTAGGTACCTCGGTCAAAGTGCGACATTTAGATTTTTGGCCTAAGAAATGGGTCACGGGCTGGATCCCATCCAAGGGGTGGGTGCCTCAAGGGGGGATGCACAGAACAACCGGACCTCAGTCTTCAACCCTTCATGGGTATCTCCCTACCTTATGGTGTTAGGATCACTTGACTTGGAGGATTTACAGCTCCCTATTTGACAACTTCTATTGTTTTGACAATGTGAGAACCAGATAATGGGGAGCTATTTGGATGCCTATCCCCGAAATCCTACCTATACTAAAAAAATTCTTTTGGCACCTCCTGTGGAGGAAAACTTAGTGAGTTTTTAGAAAAAATTTAGATGTGGTTGTTTGAGAGATTGGGGGTGTAATCCAACCTCATTGAAATTAAATGGGAGTGGATAGTTTCATCAAGAAAAGGGTGGGGTGTTTCAGAATCCCTTTGGAGGAAACTTACTTTGACCTCCACGTTTCAAGAGGAAAACTATGTGAGTGATAAGTGACTTTTGTGTGTGAATGAGTGAAAGTGTTCCAATGTTTTAATCAATTAGGTGTCACCTTATTGCAAGTGGACTTTGCTTTTTCCTTACAAATGTTGATTACCTAATTAACTAAATGCCTTCGGTACAACCTTGCGTAATTCAAAAGCCACTAGGAAGCTAGCATGTGGACATGTGGGTCATTTACTATTCCTTTAACTCCCTATTGTGATTTAATCTAAGAAAGATTTGAAACTATCGTAGATTTTGATCATGTGAACATGTATGGGCCTATTACAAAACCTTTAAACTTCTCTAGTGATTTAATCTAAGAAAGTAAATTTCAACACTATCCTATCTTTGTAGCATGTGGGCATGTATGGGCCCGTTACAATCTTGAGATGTGTTTTGAAAAATAAACTAAGAGGAGTCCCGAGGGGGATGTTGTCCTCTCCTAAATGTTTTAGTGTTTTTTAAGGGAGATGAAATTGTCCTACAATCCTCTTTATGTTTCTCAAGGTCGCTTTGAAGCATGAGAGAAGAGCATACTAAATGATTGTTATCCAACTTCTGGTCCCAATGCAAGTTTTATGTGATTAAAAATGATTCCAACTTATACTTTTAGTCAAAGCAATCCATCCATGTGGCAAAATGAAAGCAAAAGAGGAAATAATGATTTTAAACCCCCTAAGTGCCTATGTGTTTTGACCAATCCCTTTATATGGAGAGGGAACTAAGTGTGGTGCAAATTACAATATGCATGAAATCACTTTTAAGAAGGCTAGGGGCCTTCCCTAAATCACAAAAAGTCTTACAATGTGTATTTTTCTGCACAGGTGCGTTGGTCTCAGAGTAGACAAAGGCACACTGAGCACCTATGTGCAGACCAAAACAAACTTTTGGGTGCAGGTGCATAGAACAACACAATAATTTTGGCGCACGTGCGTACGATGCACGACTATGGGCCAATAAACCTGCGCACAACTGGCACACGACCGTGAAGAAAATTCTGGATGGAATTCTTTCAATTCAGCTTTGAATTGGATGTTTTGTAGGTCATCTTAGGTCGATTAAGGTACCTGCAAGTTTAATAAACCAAAAGAAGAGCTAGAAAAACCCAAATGGGGTAGGAAATTGATACCTTTCCCTAGTGGAGTCGCCAATCTGTTGCGCCTCTTTTGTCACCTAAATGAGAAAAATAGAGGTGCTTACAAGCTTAGTTGGGTTAGCTAAGAAAGACAGCTGTAAAGGAAAGGGTTAGAAAAAAAAACATAAAATAACAAACTAAAAATTAAACTAAGAAATAAAAGAACAACTAAACTATTGAGCATAAGGATATAAGAAAAAAAAACCAATAAGACTCACGTCACCAATGGAAAGGATTATATTAGTGAAATAAAACACCAAGAAGAAAGAGGAATTTGGGTCCCTTCTTCCTCCAAGGGAGGGCTCTTGGACCCCCACAACTAAGGTCTTCTTACAACTTTGAATGAAATGGTGAAAGAATCCCAAGCTAATCCACTCAAGAGGTGAGATGGATTGTCCAATGTAATGATGCTAGTATACTCTTGATGAGAAAAGAGGATTCCACAAGAGAATAGCAGCAGCATAACCTTGCAAATGAATTCCTTGAAAATGAAGTGCACCCATGGCCTTGTTTTATAGCACCACTTTAAGGTATTGTGCAACCTTCTTATAATGTGAAAAGAGGCTATTTAGGGCATTTTTAGGTCTTTGACCAGCCACCCAGTTGGATTCAGCCATGATTTGGGTGTCAAGTCAACTTGGAAGCTAAACCAGAAGTGGGTGGGAGGCCGACCAATCTCATAAATGCACCGTTCTCAGATGTGCGCATATTTTAGTGACCATAGTCATGCATCATGCGCATGTGCGCTTTTCATGCATTTTTGGATCGTGCATGTGCGTGCGCGCCCTGTGTAGTCATAGCGCACCTTAATTTTATCACTAGTTTTATAGTTTTGGACCTTTTGGAAATGCTTTTGTGGTAATTTTGGTCCATGGGTGACCTCATAACTGCTTGACGATGTCGGATTCATGTAACCATTTGCGGGCTAAATTTCAGTGATATCAGTCGGGACATTCCTTAAACACTGATAGATGAAGGTGCATCCGTTAGTATTTTGTCCTCTGTTGCTTGTCACACTTTGGGTTGTCCTCAGCTTGTGCCGGTTACATAGAATCTATTAGCTTTTAACAAAAGAACTAGTCAACCTTTAGGAACCCTTTCTCAGTTTCTGGTAACTTTGGGAGGGAAAAATGTCTTTATTGATTTCATGGTAGTCCGAGACCCCTTGGATTTCTCTTTACTCCTTGGGTGGGATTATGTCTATTCCATGAAATCTATTGTGTCCAATATTTTTTGTGTGATATCTTTCCCTCACGATGGAAGAATTGTGACTTTTAATCAACTTTCCTTCATCGGTCCTGACTGGATTACCTCCCTGAATGGTTCTTATATGACGACAGTATCGCCCCCACCACATGTCAATTATGTGGCGTTGTCTCCCATGACTTCGAATCTTGATGATTTGGATCTGGTAGCTGACATGATGATCTCTTTGATAGGGTTATTGGAGCCTGATATCCTTACCCCTGTCGTGACCCTTGACATGTGTTCCTTCTAGAGTGATTTTCTTCCATCCAGTGAATATCTCTTGGAAGCCATGACCAAGTTTTGTCCCTTGACATGGTGTCCTTCCAGAGTGTTATTCTCTTGGAAGCCATGATCAAGGAGATTCCACGAGCATAGTTTCTCTTCTCTATAGCAAGCTCGTTAAAAAATGAAACATAGGTCACGAGTATAGTTTTTATTCTCTGTGGAAATCTCATTAAAAAATGAAACAGAAGCTCAGAGCATAGTTCTTTTTCTGTGTCAATCTCGTTAAAAAATGAAACAGAGGTCACGAGCATAGTTTCTCTTTTTTGTAGCAAGCTCGTTAAAAAAAGAAACAACAATTTGGGGATTGAACCCAGAGCCTTGAGCATAGTTCTTTTCCTGTGTCAAGCTCATTAAAAAATGAAACAATCACCTCTCTTGAACCTTCTTTTCATCCACTCTTATCCTTTTTCTCTGTCTAGTAGAGAAATCGGTGACAACCTCAAAGTCAGTGAAAGAATTGAAACTTGGAGGGCATGTCTCCATCCTTTGATGATCATTCTGGAGTTAAGCCACTAGCTTACACACGGAGGGCATATCGAGCTTAGTCTTTGTTCTTTCTCATTCTTGAACAAACATGAGAATGTAACTGAKTAGACTTTTATCACTTTTTTGGACTCGCATGGATAAACAAAAAAGGAACCCCTAGAGTTTTCTTTGAGCTATTTTTAGAATCTCTAAACATGAAAAGATTGATGAGTGATCTTGCTTCCTTTCCCACTTGTTAAAAGGTTTGAAAGGGCATCTTTYGAGTGATAATTTATCTCTTTTTTGGCCTTGCGAGACTAACATTATGGAAAAGGACAACATTGGATTCATCTTTAAGTTGTTTCCAGACTCTCTAAATATGAAAAAACACCGAGTTTACCTTCTCTAGACTCGTTAAACGATCATACATTGAAGGGCCCATATGGGACCGAATCCTTACTTCTTCCAGTTCATTAAAAAAAGGAAGAGGAACTTACCGAAGGTGAGTCATATCGAGCATGTGTTACCCTCCTCGATCTTGTTAAATTAAAAAGAGGTACTCATCTATCTGGATGGGGGGGGAATTGAAAGAAGAAAGCCAAGCAGTTTTTTGAGAAAACTACCAGTAATTCTTATGGTCACCCTTGAACACGACACTTTGTCTTTGCATGCATTTTGATCTGCTGAACCTATGCACTAAGCCAATAATCTGAGTTTCTTTTACTCCTTTGGGTCACCTGAAGAAAGTCGCAACATCCACTACATCATCAATTTTTGGTCCATGTCACATTTCTGCTATTGTGCCTCAGTGTTCAAGGGAAGTATCTTCCTCGAGAGTCAGCCATCACAAATATCATGTTTTAATACCCATGTCATTCCATGTTCATTTGATCTACCAATTATATCTCTATGTCAGTTTCATGTCGTTGATGGGGGATACATCAAGGCCCTCCTTCGACGAGTCTATTCCTGTCGACTTCAGCATATTATTTAGGAACTAGACTTAGAAACCAGTTAGTACCTTGGGACCTACATGCCTCAATGGCTAGCCTCCTCATGTCCGACAGTGGGTTTACATAATTGACCTTTGATCAGATGATTCCATGGATGTTTGAATTCAACTCATCTATTCACATTCATTGGAATGTACTAGAGTACCTTGGGAATCATTGACATCAATGGTGATTTCCCTCGTGCTTGTTAACGGTTTAGATCATTGACCAATAATCAAGTGGTTTCTGCCATGTTTGACATCAGGACATCTATTCACATGGTTAGATTCATACTACATCAGTATCAGTAAGAAGACTCTGGGTTGATTTTTCACTCTTATGTATACTTTTCCCAGGTTGCGAAGGAGTTCTTTTGAACTATGCCACATATATTGTTACATAGATCCACTTTGTATTGGTCATGGCTATGTCTTGTCATCTCATATATCCACTGTGTATTCTTTGTGGCTACGATCAGTTCAAATCATAGGATTATAGATCCACATTGTATCTTCAGTGGCTATACCTTTTGTCAATATAATTATGGATCTGCAATGTATTTTATGGTGGCCATACATAAAAAGTCTTTATCACTCAAGCATAGGTATGTCTATCGTGGGTTTTGAAACATGTCATAATATTTGTTTGATGGTTGTGTGCAAATTTTTCTAGCCTCTCTACATCCATACCCTTGCTCGAAAAATTCTACAAAGTACTTTAGTCATCACGTCTTCTAACTTCGTACTTTGGGGGGCAATCTGTTACACATCCAAATTACTCACTTCAATAGTGTCGCAAGTGTTGTCATTACGAGTGTTGTAAGTGTCGAATCTTGTCCTCAAGTGTCGCATCTTGACTATAAGTGTTGCAAGTGTCATAAACATCATATTGTCATATTGTCTATGTTGTGCCTCTAATGACATCATAAAGACATGTAAGACACCTGAAAGACTAGTTTTGAAGAAAAGAGATCACTTGACAGGGAATACAAACCTTTTTCCACTGAAAGAACCACTAAAAAATGGATCTTGGAGAGGAGAACTCCCCTACCCACTGTTAGGGAGTGTTGGCACTCCCTGATCCTCTTTGGGGGAGTGTTTGAGCACTCTGTGCACCCTTTTAGGGGAGCGCTACCCTTTTCTAAGAAAGTTTTGGGTTTGTTGAGACAAATCAGGGAAGAATCCCTCAATTCCTGAAGGTGGTTGGATTCAAATAGATGGTCAAGGCATGATCTTAGGGAAGATCCTCAATTGAAGGAGAGGAATCCTCAACTTATCCCAAATATCTCTCAAGTGGTTGGACCTCTCATATGTTATATAAGGAGGCCTTCTCATGGTGAAAGGGGGATGGATATTGAGAATTACATCAAACTTATGATCTCATGAGTGAGATGTCATCAAAGAAATCAGTGGAGATTAATTGAGAAAAGGGGTTGGACAAGGAGAATCGAAAGAAGCTGTTGAACCTTCATTCAAAGGATTGTAAGTACTTTTACTTGTTATCATTAATAATCAATGCTTGGCCTGTTTCTTTCAAACTTATGCTTGTTCCATATGATTTTGTCTGCAGTAGATGGATCTATATTTGAGATAATCTCAGTAGAGTAGGAAGTTCATTATATATTTGTTTGTCCTACAGGACCTATCAGGGAGCTCAGGATCGAATCTCAGCCAAGAATTTGCAAGGACAAATGTCACTAATAAGGTACATATCTTTCTCCTTCTCTTTAATTTATTAGCTTGATTAGATCTAAAAGGTAGTCAGTGTCCATGTTAAGCACTTTTTTGTCTTGGCCTTAGGATTCTAGAGACCAAGAGGGAATCCAATTGTCCGCAGGGGGGTTCACCTACAAGTAGTCAATCTGTTTTCATCCTCAGTCGACCCCACTCTCTTTTTAGAGAGTGACACCAAAGCGGTCGATCCATTTCCACCCATCGACCCCATTCTCCCCTTCGAGAATGAAACCCAAGTGGTCGATCCAGTTTTGTCATCGCTCGATCCCACTCCTCCTTTAACGAGTGCCAAAGTGGTTGATCCAGTCCCTTCCTTGGTTAGTCCCACCCTTCATCCGAATAGTGAAAAAGTGATTTCTCTAGTTACATCATCGATTAATCCTACTCTTCCTCTGAAGAGAGCTAGTGTGGTCGATCCGATCCCATCATCGATCGATCCTACTCTCCCTCTAGAGAGTAAAACTAATGTTTCCCACATTTTTCTCGTTGATATAGAATCTACCGTGTTGGGGGGCATTCCTCATTCTCCTGTGAAACCCCCTCCAAGCAATGAGGCCATCCTTTTTGATTGGGGTGTGCTAATTGGACCTCATCTTCCCTCTCAAATTCCTTTCCAGATTACAGTACAGGTTTTTGGTTGGGACGTTCCTCAAACGTTTATAGATGAAGGTGCGTTCGTTAGTATTTTTTCCTCTATTGCTTCACACACTTTGGGTTGTTCTCAGCTTGTGCTGGTTACATAGAATTTGTTAGCTTTTAACAGAAGAACTATTCAACCTTTAGGGACCCTTCCTCAGTTTTTGGTAACTTCGGGAGGGAAAACTGTCTTTATTGATGTCATGGTAGTCCGAGACCCCTTGGATTTCACTTTACTCCTTGGGAAGGATTATGTCTATTCCATGAAATCTATTGTGTCCACTCTTTTTCATGTGATATATTTCCCTTGCGATGGAAGAATTGTGACTATTAATCAACTTTCCTTCATCAGTCCTGATTAGATTACCTCCCTGAATGGTTCTTATATGACGATAGTATCACCCTCGCCACATGTCAATTATGTGGCATTATCTCCCATGACTTTGAATCCTGATGATTTGGATCTGGTAGTTGACATGGTGATCTCTTCGGTAGGGTTATTGGAGCCTAATATCCTTACCCCTGTCATGGCCCTCAACATGTGTTCCTTCCAGAGTGATTTTCTTCCATCCAGTGAAGATCTCTTAGAAGCCATGACTGAGTTTTGTTCCTTGACATGGTGTCCTTCTAGAGAATTATTCTCTTGGAAGCCATGATCAAGGAGAGTCCATGAGCATAGTTTCTCTTCTTTGTAGCAAGCTTGTTAAAAAATGAAATAGATGTCATGAGCATAGTTTTTATTCTATGTGGAAAGCTTGTTAAAAAATGAAACATAAGCTCTGAGCATAGTTCTTTTTCTATGTCAAGCTCATTAAAAAATGAAACAAAGGTCATGAGCATAGTTTTTATTCTCTATGGAAAGATCGTTAAAAAATGAAACAGAATCTTTGAGCATAGTTCTCCTCTCTGTAGCAAGATCCTTAAAAAATGAAACAACAATCTGGGGATTAAACACAAAGCTCTAAGCATAGTTATTTTTCTATGTCAAGCTCGTTAAAAAATGAAATGGTCACCTCTTTTGAACCTTCATTTCATCCACCCTTATCCTTTTTCTCCATCTAGTAGAGAAATTGGTGACAACCTCACAGTCGATGAATGAATTGAAGCTTGGAGGGCATGTCTCCAGCCTTTGATGATCATTATGGAGTTAAGCCACTAGCTTTCAAGATGGGGGCATACCGAGCTTAGTCTTTGTTCTTTCTCATGCTCAAAAAAACATGAGAACGTAACTGAGTAGACTTTTATCACTTTTTCGAACTCACATGGATATATGAAAAAGGAACCCCCTGGAGTCGTCTTTAAGCTCTTTTCAGACTCTCTAAACATGAAAATATTTCTAAGTGATCTTGCTTCCTTTCCCACTCGTTAAAAGGTTTGAAAGGGAATCTTTCAAGTGATAATTTATCTCCTTTTTAGCCTCGTGAGACTAACATTATGAAAAAGGACAACATTGGAGTCATCTTTAAGTTGTTTTCAGACTCTCTAAATATGAAAAACCATCGATTTTACCTTCTCTGGACTCGTTAAACAATAATACATTGAAGGGCCCATACAGGACCGAACCCTTACTTCTTCCAGTTTGTTAAACAAAGGAAGAGGAACTTACCGAAGGTGAGTCATATCGAGCATGTGTTACCCTCCTCGAGCTCGTTAAATTAAAAATAGGTACTTGTCTATCTGGATGGGGGAAAAATTGAAAGAAGCAAGCCAATAAGTTTTTTGAGAACACTACCAGTAGCTCTTATGGTCTCCCTTGAACATGAAACTTTGTCTTTGCATGCATTTTTATCCACTGAACCTCTGCACTGAGCCAATCCTCTGATTTTATTTTACTCCTTTGGGTCACCTGACGAAAGTCACAACATCCACTGCATAGTCAAGTTTTGGTCCATGTCACGTTTCTACTATTGTGCCTCAGTGTTCAAGGGAATTATCTACCTCGGGAGTCAACCATCACAAATACCCTATTTCAATACCTATGTCAGTCCATGTTCATTTGATCTACCAATTACATCTTTGTGTCAGTTTTGTGTCGTTGATGGGGGATACATCAAGGCCCTCCCTTGACGAGTTTGTTCCTGTCGACTTCAACACATTATCCAAGAGCTAGACTTAGAAACCAGTTAGTACCTTGGGACCTAGAGGCCTCAATGGGAGGCCTCCTCATGTCCGACAGTGGGTTTACATCATTGACCTCTGATTGGATGATTCCATGGATGTTCAAATTCATCTCATCCATTCACATTCGTTGGAATGTACTAGAGTACCTTGGGAGTCACTGACATCAATGGTGATCTCCCTCGCACTTGTTAACGGTTTACATCATTGACCAGTAATCAAGTGGTTTCTTCCATATTTGACATTAGGACATCTATTCACATGGTTATGTTCGTATTACATCGGGATTGGTAAGAATACCCTGGGCTGAGTTATCACTCTTATGTATACTTTTCCCAGGTTGTGAAGGAGTTCTTTTGAACTATGAAACATACATTGTTACATAGATCCACTTTGTATTGGTCATGGATATGTCTTGTCATCTCGTATATTCACTGTGTATTCTTCATGGCTACAATCAATTCAGGTAATAGGAGTATAAATCCACATTGTATCTTTAGTGTCTATACCTTTTTTCAATATAATTATGGATCCGCAGTGTATTTTATGGCAGCCATACCTAAAAATTGTTTATCACTCAAGCATAGGTATGCCTGCCTTGGGTTTGAAAATGTCATAATATTTGTTTGATGGTTGTGTGTATATTTTTTCGGTTTCTCTGCATCCATACCCTTTCTCGAAAAAGTCTACAAAGTACTTCAGTCATCACATCTTTTAACTTCGTACTTTGGGGGAAAATCTGTTACACATCAAAATTACTCACTTCAATATTGTCGTAAGTGTCGTCATTATGAGTGTTGTAAGTGTAGTATATTGTCTGCAAGTGTCACATCTTGAATATAAGTGTTGCAAGTGTCACAAAAATCATACTACCATATTTCCTATGTTGTGCCTCTAACAACATCATAAAGACACTTAAGACACCTCAAATAGTAGTTTTGAAGAAGAGAGATCACTTGACAGGAAGTGCAAACCTTTTTCCATTGAAAGAACCACTAAAAAATGGATTTTGGAGAGGAGCGCTCCCCTACCCATTGTCAGGGAGTACTGGTGCTCCTTGAGCCTCTTTGGGGGAGTGTTTGAGCACTCTGTTCACCCTTTTGGGGG
Source organism: Picea mariana (assembly GCA_032191745.1). Taxonomy (NCBI): domain Eukaryota; kingdom Viridiplantae; phylum Streptophyta; class Pinopsida; order Pinales; family Pinaceae; genus Picea; species Picea mariana. Next base: position 133,819 of record JASDQU010107090.1, read on the forward strand.
ATCTCTACCCTTTTCTAAGCAAGTTTTTGGTTTGTTGAGACAAATCAGGGAAGAATCCCTCAATTCCTGAAGGTGGTTGGATTCAAATAGATGGTCAAGGCATGATCTTAGGGAAGATCCTCAATTGAAGGAGAGGAATCCTCAACTTATCCCAAATATCTCTCAAGTGGTTGGACCTCTCCAAGTTTATATAAGGAGTTATCCTCATGGTGAAAGGGAAGGAAGAGACTAGAGATTGATACCAAACTTATGATCCTGTAAGTGGTATGAATAGAAGGGATGTAGATTGAGAATTACACCAAAATTATGATCCCATGAGTGAGATTTCATCAAAGAAATTAGTGTAGATTACTTGAGCAAAGGAGTTGGAAAAGGAGAAATGGAAGAATCTACTGCACCCTCATCAAAGGATTGTAAGTACTTTTACTTGTTCTCATCAATATATCAATGCTTGGCATGTTTCTTTCAAAATTATGCTTGTTTCATATGAGTTTGTCTATAGTAGATGGATCTATATTTGAGTTAATATCAGTAGAATATGAAGTCCATTGTATATTTGTTTGTTCTAAAGGACCTATTAGGGAGCTCAGGATCATAGATCAACTTGGAATTTACAAGGACAAACATTGTTAATAAGGTACATATATTTCTTCTTATCCTTCATAATTTAGCTTGATTATATCTAAAAGGATGTCAGTGTCCATGTTAATAAATTTTGTGTCTTGGCCTTAAGAGTTTAGAGACCAAGAGGGAATCCACTTGTCCGCAGGGGGATTCACCTACAACATGGTACGGATGAGTGCAACATTAGCACTGAGAAGGAGCCAAAGTTTGTCAAGTTGTCAAGTAGCTTGACAAGAAAGCAAAGGGCCAAGTATGCTGAGTTATTAAAGGAATTTGATGATGCTTTTTCTTGGACCTATGAAGACCTCATAACATATGAAACAACTTTCATTGAGCATAATATTCCACTGAAAGAAGAGGCCAAACCATTTAAGCAGAAATTAAGACAGATAAACCCTATGTTGTTGCCTATCATGGAAAGAGAGGTAAAGAAGCTACTAGATGCCCAAATCATCATACCCTTGAGATATTCAGAGTGGGTGGCCAACCTAGTCTTGGTAAGGAAGAAGAGTGGGGAAATCAGACTTTGTTTCTATTTTAGAAACCTGAACAGGAGCTCAAAGAAAGAAAACTACCCCTTGTCAAAAATGGAACACATATTACAAAGGGTAACTGGCGCATCAAGGATATCCATGATTGATGGATTTTTGGGCTATAATGAGATCTTGGTCCTACCCGAGGATAGAGAAAAAATGGCTTTCACCACTCCTTGGGGTACGTTCATGTATGCCAAAATGCCCTTTGGATTGATGAATGCAGAGGCGACCTTCTAGTGAGCCATGGATATAGCTTTCATTGGAGAAAGGGACAAGTTCGTGGTCATCTATCTGGATGACATTATAGTTTTGTCTAGGTCTGACAAAGAGCACTATGAGCATTTGAGAAGGGTGTTCCTAAAATGCAGAAAGTTTGGTCTCTCCTTAAATCCCCAAAAATCTTTGTTTTCCATGAAGGAGGGAAACTTTTTGGGCCACATAGTATCAGTAGAAGGAGTCAAGATTGATCCCAGCCGAGTTGAAGCAATTCAAACCTTGCCACACCCAATATCTAAGAAAGAAGTCCAATCTTTCTTGGGAAAAATTAATTTTCTGAGGAGGTTCGTTTCCAATTTTGTTGAGATGGAAAAGCTTATAACAACCATGTTGAGGAAGGGAAATGGAGTTAAATGGACTATTGAGTCTTGAAATTCCTTCAATTTGATAAAGAAGGCCTTGACTGAGGCACCCATGCTTATCAGTCTCAATTACCTAAAGGATTTGTTTATTTTCTCATTTGCTTCATTTGACACTGTAGTAGTTGTTCTGTTATAGAGGAATGTTCAAGGGTTAGAGTAGCCCATCTCCTTTTTCAGTCGGGCATTGAGAGATGCTGAGGTAAAATATGACATGATGGAAAAGCAGTACTACACTTTGGTTAAATCTCTTAAGGATTTCAGAGTCTATGTCTTACAGTAAAAAATCACTGCATATGTCCCTTCAACTTTCGTGAAGGAAATTCTCATTCAGTCGGACATATATGGAAGGAGGAGCCGATTGATTGCCAAAATCCTCAAATTTGACCTGGAGATAAAGCCCACCAAATTGATTAAAGATCAAGGTTTAGCTAGACTGTTGGATGAATCTAATTTCAAAGACTTGGGGGTAAGCTTCATCAATGAATTCTCATAAAATCAGCAAGCTAAACCATATGATACAAATGCTCAGGCAGACCCCCCATTAGCATGATGCCCTTGGTACAAGGATGTCATATATTTTCTACAAGATTTGTGGCCCCCCGATGGCATGAAAATGAACAAGGCAAGAGCTTTAAAGCTCAAATCCATTAAATATTTCCTTGTTGGTAAAAATCTATATTGGAAAGACCCCCTAGGGGTACTTCTGAGATGGTTAATCCCACACAAAGCACAAAGGATTATGTCAGACTTTCATGAAAATTCATGTGGGGGGAATCACTTATGGAAAACGATGACTCATAATATTCTCAAGGCTAGTTATTTCTGGCCCACTCTATTCACTGATGTTTGCACAAAAGTCAAAGCATGTGCTAAATGTCAGAAATTCTCAGGAAAGCAGCAGCTAAATCCCCTGCCATTAAAACATGTGATTGGTTCAGGGCCCTTCTAGCAGTGCAGACTAGACTTCATTGGGGAGATTCATCCTACATACAATGGTCAACATAGATGGATCTTGATGGCCACATATTATTTTACCAAGTGGATAGAAGCTATCCCCACAAGGTAATCATCAACTTCCTGGAGGATATCATAGCAAGGTTTGGTTGTCCGAGCAGAATTGTCACTGATAACGCTGCAACTTTTAAAGTTGAACCATTGATTTGATTCTGTGAGTAGTTCAGAATTGCGTTGATCCACTCTACTCCCTACTATCCACAAGGCAATGGATTAGTAGAGTCCTCTAACAAAAGCCTCATCAAAATCATCAAAAGACTATTAGAGGACAATAAAAAAGCATGGGATTCAAATATCAAATTTTCTTTGTGGGTTGATAAGTGACAACTAAATGGTCCCTAGGCATCTCTCCTTTCTAGCTTGTATATGGGACTCAAGCATTTTTTCCCTCTCATMTCGCCTTGCTAGTAGCAAATTTCTTCCAAGATCATCAAGAAGAGCCCGATGATATGATCAGGAGGATTCATCAGCTGGTAGAAKTACAGTAGATGAGAGAGAAAGTGATGGATAGAGCACATGACTGTCAACAAAAAATCAAGCAGGCCTTTGACAGGGAGAGCAGAAAAGAGGATTTCCGGCTGGGAGAGCTAGTGCTCAAATGGGATGTGCCCAGACAAGACAAGGGAAATCATGGTAAATTTGAGTCCCTTTGGATTGAACCCTTCAATATTTCTAAGACATTTCCAAATAATACTTATAGGTTGTAGAATCTGGAGGGTGGTGAAGTTTTTGCTGGCCCTGTAAATGGACACTTCTTGAAAAGGTTTTTTGTCTAAAAGTCCTAGTCAATGTCCCACCATTGTAAATATTGTTCCTTTTTTATGTTTATTCTTGTTTAAAATAGTAGAATCCACAACCCAAAGAAAGGCACTAGAGATGCATGTTCTTGGCACCTCACAGGGAGAAAGTGATCCCCTATGGAGCCAAATGTTAGTGATTAAGCTTGTCATGTTCTAGTGGATGGTGATTTTGGCCTAGGTATGTGATCTTTCCCGTCTTCCCCCCCCCCTTTGTGTAGACCCAATCATAGATTTATCCTCTCCATGTATATTTTCCTTTATTTTTTGCTTTCATCCTTGGTCGACTGGTTTTCCTTGTCGAAGTTTTCCTAAGAGATATCAGCCTTGAGATTTTTTGTTCCCCCTATGGCCAATTACTTCTTTTGTTTTTTCCTCTATTACCGAGTCTTTGTTTTTTCCTAAGTATTAGTCGTGCCATCCAAGTCTTCATTATTGTAGGCCACAACACTGAGAGCGGTCTTATATGGAATCAAGTGAGTGCGGTAATCGATATTTCAAATGTTGAGAGATTATGCATCAAGGATCACGAAATCCCAATTCACGAAGAGGAAGACCTAAGCCATCCATTTGTGAGAAGTAGAGGGTTGTTGATTTGAATTCGGTGATTTCAGGAATCAAGATTTTAGGGTTCTTGTTGACAAGTGCACACATAGACCAAAGCCCCGAAATGCGAAATCCAAATTTCATGATTTCTCAAATCAGAGGTTTCCTAGGAGAAGCATATATTTCTTCTAAAACACGAAATCGTGAAAGCTCCCCAAAATTGGGCCCATGGTCCTAGTGCCCGGTCATAAAGGAAGCAAGTCCGGGAAAATGGGCTAGCACTCGTCATGTAGTTGGAAATTTTTATTGTCAAGGGAACAATTGTGGCCGTACATTTTGAAGTGAGTCTGATCGCAGATCTTAGCGACCACTTCGCAATTTTGGGCATCACAATGTTGAAGCCAAGATGGGGTGAAAAATATCGAAATGAGAAACCCTGAAACATCATGTGGGGAAAATGTTAGGTCAAGGACCACAGTCACATAGGGTGGTTGAAAAGAAACACACCAAAGGGGTTGAGAGAATTTGTATTAAAAACAGAGGAAGGCAACATGGTTTCAAGGTGCCAAGTCTAACTCAACAAGTCAGGAGCGTCACCTAAGAGAATTCATGGACATCTGGGCTCATCCCTATCCCAATAAGGGAAGTTAATGAAGCCAAAGAAGGTGGTTAAAACCTCATTTCAACCATAAATAGGAAGCATGGAAGCACCGATCGTGGAGGGGGGTTGTCAGCCCAAGGTCACCCTGTCATGAAATTTCCCTACAAAACCCATACTGTCTTAGATTTGTGTTTGACAAAGGAAAGCCTGTGCAGTCTGACAGAAGGATAATAAATGCAAAGCTTTGAATGCAGGGGTACAATTGCATCCCTAGGGGACATTAGCAGTTATGAGTATATATACTCATGTTTAATATTTTGTGAGGGTCGATGGTTGAGCTAAGCTCCCAATTTGTAAAGTTTTAGCAAAGCCTCTGGTTCTTTGGTTATGATATGTATTTGAGACTTCTTGTTTAATGAAAGTTAGTTTCCTTTCATATTTGTGTAATTGTTGTGTTAAAACGCTTGGTCATGGATGATCCAGTCGAGGGTAGTTGTGGTTTTGTGATGGAGTTTTGATCACGGTGACGTTACAACCAGTTTTAACCAGTTTCTTGTGTTCTCTTTTTCCTCTGATGCTGAGAGCTATGGCATGGATGATCCAGTCAGGTCACTGTGACTGTATTGTAATGTATGTTTGATTGTAGTAATGTCATAGCGGTTTCAGTTTCTTGACATTCTGAATTCAAGAGGATCTTGTATTCAAATATTTTCCTCCATTAAGCTGCTAGAAGACTGGATGTCCACAATAGACCATTTCATTCTCCTCAAATTCTCCCCCCTACTCACCACCATACTGCAATTTGCTGACTGAAGTTAGATCAAGACCTCACTTGCCTATGCGTGCCAACCCATTTTTCTGAGTTAGAATGATATAATATTTAGACTATGTCCATTAGACCACCCTTAAACTATTTACCGTGACATATAAATTGATCGGTATCAGACTTACCTTTGACGCAATACAAAGGTGACTTCTAGTGCTAAAACCCTCCACATAGGATATTATGAAAATTAAACATAATCCTTTGGGCCTCCTATGGGTCTAGACATCTCAGAAGCATTCCTAGAGGGTCTTTCCAATACAAGACCTGGTCAATAAGGCAATATCTAATCTCTTTTATATTTCAAGCTCTTTCCTTACTCTTTCCCATCCCATCTGGAGGTTGCAACATTTGCAGAAAATACATAATATCTTTGTACCAAGCACATTCTGCCAATGAAGGGTTGTCCTAAGGGCCTTTATTAGACACTTTATCCTGCTTATTCTCTGAGTGAGCATTGATGAAGTTAACTTCCAAATATTTACAATTAGATTCAACCAACAACTTGGCTAAACCCTAGCCTTTAACTAGCTTGGTGGGTTTTATTTCCAGATCAAACTCAAGGATTCTGGAAATCCACTTGATCCTTCTCCCATCTATGTTAGGTTGAATGAGAATGTCCTTCACAAAAGCTAGAGGAACATATGCAATGATTTTTGAATGCATAGTATAGACTCTGAAATTTTTAAGAGCTTTCACCAAGGCATAGGCCTGCTTCTCCATGATGTCATGCCTGATGTCTGCATCTCTTAGCACTCTACTGAAAAAGAAAATAGGATGCTCTAGCCCTGCATCATTCTTTTTTAGTAAAACAATGACCACTGTATCAATTGAATCAAAGGAAAAAATCAAAAAATCCTGGGAATAATCAGGACTGACTAGCACAAGTGCTTCAGTCGGTGCCTTTTTTATTTGATTGAAGGATTCTCTGGATTCGTCAGTCCATTTTACTTTGTTCCCCATTCTAAGCATGGATGTGATATGCTTCACCAATTCAACAAAATTTGAAACAAACCTTCTCAGAAAATTGATTTTTCCCAGGAAGGACTGAACCTCCTTCTTAGATTTGGGAAGCGACAAGGTTTGAATAGCTTACACTCTGCTTGAATCAATCCTGACCCCCTCAGCTGATACGATGTGTCCCAATAATTTTCCTTCCTTCATGGAAAATAAAGACTTGGGATTTAGGGAGAGACCACACCTTATGCATTTCAAGAATACCTTTCTCATATGTTGACAATGTACTTTATCATATTTGGAGAAGACTATTATGTCATCCAGATAGATGACCAAATTTTTTTCTCTTTCTCCAATGAAAGCGATGTCCATGGCTTGTTTGAAGGTTGCTCCTGCGTTCATCAATCCAAAGGGAATTTTGGCATACATGAATGTGCCCCAAGGAGTGGTGAAGGTTGTCTATTCTCTATCTTCAAGCAGGACAAAGATTTGATTGTAGCCAAAAAATCCATCAATCATGGAGATCCTGGATGCACCTATCACCTTCTGCAACATGTGTTCCATATTTGGCAAAGGGTAATTATCCTTCTTGGATATTCTATTCAGATTCCTGAAATCAACAGAGTCTGATTTCTCCACTCTTTTTCCTTACTGGGGCTAAGTTAGCCACCCATTCAGATTATCTCGAAGGGACAATGATTTGGGCATCCAACAACTTCTTTACCTCCCTTTCCATAACATGCAACAACATAGGATTTATTTGTCTTAATTTATGCCTAAATGTTTTGGCCTCCTCTTTCAATGGGATCTTATGCTCAATGACAGTTGTGTCATATGTCCTGAGGTCTTCATAGGTCCAGGTAAACACATCAAAAAATTATTTTAATTAGTAAGTATACTCGGCTCTCTGCTCCCTTGACAGGTTGCTTGACAACTTGATGAAATTTGGATCCTCCTCTGTACCAATATTGCATTCAGCTACATCAACATCCTCAGTTGGGCATTTAAACTTTACTGCCACATCGTTCTTGTCGAACAATCTTTCTAATGGAAATAATCCTTTGGGAATCTGGTTTCTAGGTAGCTAAACAATATGGTAATTAGAAATTTTATTTATAAATACACCAGCGTGAGGGCCACCTTCAGGATCATGATCCTAATCAATGTGTAATGCAGAGAACTCATCAACAGACTCAAGAAATTTTATGATCTCAAGATCATCCTTAAACACCTTCCAATACTTGATATTGTCAGGTACAAAGGGCATACATCTTACCTCAACATCATACTTGATTTTAGGTGGCAAAAGGACTTTGAAATTTCTTTCTTATATAGACAAAGAGTCATCTATGGCATTCTCTTATCTTGGAATAAATGAAATGTTGAAAGTCGAGAAAAAACTGTCAATCAGATCCCACACTTCATTTCTATATGATCTTAGTCAAGGGTGTTTGGCCTGATAAATATTTATGATCTGCTACAAAATCAACTCATCATCTCCAAACAATGATATCTTTTCAATTCCCATGTCCTTTGTATCCCTCAATCCCAAAATAAGAGCTTCATATTTTGCCACATTATTGGTAGTTTCAAATTCTAACTTATGACAGAGATACAATTTCTTGAACATGAGAAGCAAGGACCACTCCAACTCCAACACCTTATATAGAAGAGGCTCCGTTGAAGAACATTTTCCACATGGAGGTAATCAGAGGAGAATCTTCATAGAGGGTAAGGGATTGATTTTTGATTTCAAGAGGGGCTTCAGGAGCATCAGTGAGCTGTAACAAGCTAAATCCTAAATCAACATCAAGGGAAAAAATAGGATGGTTGGTGCATTCTTCTTCATCACTAATGATATAGGCCAACTAAGCTTCTCTATACATTCTTCTATGTTCCCTGAAATATGGGAATGGTAGCATATGTAGGTCCATCTGCAATGTTCCTCCAATCCTTTTTATCTAAGATCTTGACAAAAGCATGCCAAACTTGGGAGGAACATTAGCTACCATGATATCCATGACCATAATTTTCATGGGCAACTGGAACAAGGTCACAACTAGATCTTTGATGACCCCAAGACATTGCACTTTCTTGGAATCAAAGGAATACAAGTCATGGTAGGCTTTTGTGATTTCTATTCCTAGTTCTTCCATGGTAGTTTTGGGCATGAGATTATAAGAGGCCCCTGAATCCATCAAACAGTTATGTAGTACCTTATCATGTATGTTCAGTGATGTATAGAAGGGAGGGGATGAATCATCTCTATATTATACCATAGGACCTAAGATGATTGTTGGATTTTCATCTTGGAGATTTACCGAGTCTGTGGGATGGAAAGATGGCTCAGACTGCAACATCTTAGAGAGGTATTTTTTTAAATATTCATGCTTGACTAGCTCTAAAAGGGGCACAGGGATCCTAATTTTTTGAATTTAATGATCAAAGCTAAAGGAGGAATGGGGTTTCATAATTTCTCTCACTTCCGGGATAGGAATTTTGGCTACTAGTGAGGGATCATGGGCTTTCTTTTCCTTGTTGTTTTTTTTTTCATCTTTAGCAGACTTATCTACTTTGAAAGGATGATTAGGGAATTTAGACTTCCCTTATTACTTCTTAGGTCTGAGGTTGTATCTACTTGGGTTGTTGTTGTCCTTATCCCCCTTGCTTAGCTCATTTAATTGGATATTCATGAGAGACTCCTCATATGCTGATTGAGTTAAGTGAGGAGAAGGAGATTCATCTTCAAGACAATGGATTTCTGGGCCAAGGTATTCTTCCTCTCCATCACCATCTACAACAAGGTTGTTTTGAAGAGGGGTCTAAAGTTTCTGATCATCCCTATCTGTGTTCTGAGGTTCTCTATGTATAATCTGAGGATCATTGTTGCTTGGCCTCCTGAAGTTGCCTCTGTTATCAACATTTTGAGGGTTTTTGTATGTCTACTTCCCCTCTAATTCCAATCTTTCGATTTTGGATGACAACGATTTTAGTAACTTGGTTACTTATTCCATTTGAGGGGGGGAGGCAAAGGAGCAGGAGGTTGAGGCTTCAACTCTTCCCCTTCCTTTGTCTTTTCCAACCTTATTTTTGAGTTGGTCAACTGCCAATACGTTAGACTCTACTTCCAGGGTTGCATATTGCATATGAGCCAAGGAGGTATATCTTCTCTCTCTTAATAGGAGGCAAAAGTCACAGTCAAAATAACTAGCATAGGTAATTTTGGCATAGGATTCTGTAGGATTTATCTCAGCAAGGATCTTATTGTACATTTTGTTGAATCTTTTGGAGAAGTCAGAGACAGACTCTCCCTATTTTCTCTTTAGGGACCTGAACTCTATGATATAATACATGAAGTCATTTTTATCCCCCCACTGTCTCAATAATATATCATCTAAAGCCTCAATCCCATCAATGGATCTAGGGGTCAGAGCCCTGAACAACTTTCCGTCTTCTCCATCAAGACTGTGGAAAAAAATCCTCATCCACACATCTTCATTTACTATGACATAGTTATCAACATAACTGTAGAAAGTTGCAAGGTGCTCCTTTGTGGTGATATCTCCCTCCCCCATGAACTTAGGCAGCTGCTTAAGGTAGCCATGGGCTAGGAGGGAATTAAGAGGCCGAGGAAAAATGAGAAGGGTGTATTTGGTAGCTACTATAGAGTCCATTCTATATCTGTGGGGATTATCTCCTGCCATTAGAGTGATAGGTGGAAGAGAACTGGGGGGGAAGGGGTTCGAACAGGGGAGACTAGAACTGATCTTCTAGGAGGAAAAGGAAACAACAGAGGATTTGGAGAAAAGGCTACAGGGATAGAGGGAACAAAGGTTCCCCTTTCTTCAAAATCAATAAGTCTAACAAGAGGAGGAGCAATAAAACCTAGAGTGAGAAAATATTTCGAGTTCCAGGATCTAGACCAAGGTAAAACCTCAGGGAAAATAGGAGTGATAGAGATTTCTCCTTCCAATCCAAAACCAGGAGGAGAAAGGAACACTCCCAAAATTTAAACTTCGGGAAACCCCAACAAATGTTATAATAGGAAAACGAGAAGAAGATATCAAAGTTTCTACATGAGGATAATGAAAATCATCAGAAATACCTGGTTCAGTAGTAGAACTACTTTCTCGAAGGGACTTTCCCTTTCTGATAATTTTTTTTGGGTCAGCTTTAGGTGTTTCTAGAGGGAGCTATGGAGTAGACCTCGTGTGTTTTCCTCTAGAAGCCATAGATGAATCAGTGGAGTCACCAATGGATTCACATCAATGGAGTCACCATAGTGGAGTTTCCAGGTGAATAGTTGCAATATTTGATGTGCTAAGTTTCACCTTAAAAAATAGTAAGCTTTGTTGTTCAATCCTAGGAAAAATATTCAATTTCGTCCTCGACAACAGTGCCATAAATTTTATCAGTAGAAGTCACATATGGATTGTGACAGAGGTAAGCCCAGTACCCATCAGTTTTATGTCACAGTGAATAAATTTAAGGGTGGTCTAATGGACGCAGTCTTGGGATTATAGTGCTTTAACTCAAAAAAATTGGGATGGCATGCATAAGAAGATGAGGTATTGATCTAAATTCAGTCAGTAAGTTGTATTAAAGGGTGAGTAGGGGGAAGAAAGGGTGAGGAAATGTAGAGGTCGGCTATGGATATCGGGTCTTCCAATAGCCTAAGAAGAAGAATATTAGAATACAAGATCTTCTTGAACCCAAAACTTCAGGAAACTGGAAATGTCATAACAATATTGCAATCAAACATACATTACAATACAGTCACAAAAACTCGACTAGATCACCCATGACCGAGTATTCAATATCAGAAGCGAAAGAGATAATAGGAAATATTATTGTCATTAAACAAGAAGTATCAAATGGTGGTCCATAACTAGAGAACCAAAGGCTTCATTAAAACTTTACAATACGGGAGCTTAGCTCAACCATCCACCATTACAAAATATAAAAACTGAGTATATATACTCAAAGAAAATTGCTCTGTACAAAATATCACTTTGGTCACTATATTCAAGGCTTGGTGTCTGCATATTCTTTTGTCAGGATGCACTTGCATTCTTATTTTAGACGTAAGATCATATCAGTATGGGATTCACAAGAAAATCCATGACAGGGAACTTTCGGCTGACAGTCTTCCCTCCACGGCCAAATTTTCTATGCTTTCCATTTATGTGGTGAAACGAGGTTTTAACCACCTTCCCCATTTTCATTAACTACTTTTATTAGGATCAGGACAAGGCCTGACACCCACGAATGCTCCAGGCAAGCTCACAACTCCTTCGAGTCAATTTTGGCACCTCGAAGCCACACATATCCTTCTCTGTGACTGACTCAAGTTCTTTGATATTTTTTGCAACTCCTTCTCCTTTGCCCCAC
>JASDQU010107090.1:148403-160275 GCA_032191745.1 Picea mariana
TGTGAGGAAGGAATTCCTAAGTTTTCCCCCTGTGCAGGAATAGTACCCTATACAGGATGTTGTTGTCCATAATTGGGGTTCCCCCGGTCGAGACGACAGATGATGAGAAAGCGTTGTTACCAAACATGTCGAACAAAGAGAATAGTGTCGAACCTACTGGCATGCTATAATTAGGAAGTCCTTGACTACCTACTCCAAACGAACTATAGTTTACATTCAGCCCGACGGAGTGCTGGCAGGCACCGTCGAGCTAAGGGGACGAAGAGGGTATATGACCCCCTCCATAAGGGAAAACATTATAGGGAGCTGAAGTGCCCCCCATGGATCCTTGCAGAGGAGCATTGGAGCTCCCTGCCTCGAGACCTAATGTCTGTAGAGTGGAGTGGGAAAGGACAATGCTTGTACTGAAGCTAGGCATCCCATATGAGAATGGAGGGCATGTCACACTCTAGGTGAATGAAACAATGATCACTGCCATAGATGGAATCAAACCATTGCCTGAGGTAGAGGCAGTCGAGACCATAGTGTTCTAGACCGGTGATGGTTGGTTAGGATGTGAAACACCCCCTGTAGTGACAGTTGTAGAGGAAATAAGAGTATTCCCTGAAGAAGTAGCAACATTTGTTTCCATCGCTACTTGTGACACTACCTGACGCTCGTAAGGTTGAACCTGTACAACGATGGATGCCGATAGATCAGTGATTGAAGGGTTATACGGACCAAGAGTTTGTGATCTAAGGTAAAAAATGATTGGTTTCTCTAGAATCAAATGTTCTCCTCTCAAAGATGAGTTGGGCACAGTTTCCTGTAACCCGATCGCCTCAAAAGACCCTTGTTGGTCTAGTTTTCACCTTAGCGGTGGCGAGGGTGGCTCGAGATCAATCGGTGGTAGGCCCAAAAGCCTTAGCGACCAGTAGAGCTCCTGATCCTCCACTGTGAGAGAATATCAATGACACACTAGGGATTTCTATAATCATTTTAAAAACCAACACACACTATAAAAAGTTCCTATGAGGTAAGACAAGCAGATCACTAGCTAGTTGGAAGAACAATTACAACAACCAACACTAGAGAAACTTACCGGTGCAAGTGCAACTCGAATATAGAATTACCTTCCAGGTATACTCTGAAAAGTGTGGCCTGATGTCTACCCTAGTTACTGCAGTATACCCCCAGAGTCACCTATGTAAGTCACTAAGATAAAGGCAACTAGGTTGCCAGCGCACGAACAGTCACCAGGAGGGTATAGTCGACAGTCAGGTGGACTGCAATGAGTAGGGTATCAAGCCTAAAACCCATCAAGGGTATCAAAAGAAAGTGTTCTAGAAGACATTTGAGGACCTCGAATGGATTTTTGACCCATGAAGCTCCGTGGCAAATGCAATCAGCGGAAATCCAAGATAAGCCCTTTATATGTGTTCCCCACTACGCTTGGTCCAGCTTTGGAGGGGTTATCTACGCTACCTTTTCACATGCGACCTTGTGTTTAGCCCCTATGTTAGAGGGGGGTCCCAGATAAATTTCACGGTTACTGGAATTTCAAGCACTCCCTAGCTCGGACTCTTATGTTTTTTTTTGTAGCCTTGAAGAGTTTCCTCTCTAATCCTAAATCAAGGCTCTTGCCTAGACTAAATTGATGAGCCCTTCAAATACAAAGTCTAATAACTTTTAATTAGGTGTTAATTTTAGTGGTTGTCTTAAGTCAACATGAATGAAAGTGAAACCAATGATGTTCTTTAAGAGATGAAAGAGAAGAGCATAAGATGATACTGGAAACAAAAGTACTTCTTTCTTCACAAATAAAGATTTGCCAATTGAAACTCTTTCACCAAAATTTTTGTAACTACTTTTCTCATATATTTGAAAAGAAATACTTGAAACAAGATTTCGCTCAACTATGAGCTACTTAATGTCCTAAGCATTTAATTTAAGAACTTAAGAAAACTTCATTTTTCCTTGGTAAACAAAGCATCTTAACCTAAACTAATTTACCAAACAAAGTAATAGAAGATTTTTTTTTATTGTTTTATGCTTCAAAACAAGAAATTTGAGAATGAATTCTTTTATTTTCTTCCAAAGCAAAAAGGGGAAAATGACGACAAGACAGGACCAAGAAATGTCTTATGGCCCAATCACAGATCGCAGGGAGTCATTGACAATACCAAATAGGCAGATCAAAGAAAACTCACCAACTTGTCTAAAAACCCTATTCAAAGAAAACACAAGAAATCTTTTGTCAAAATAAAACTAAACTGAAGTCAGACCTAGGCTACAAACTGTTATAACAGAGACCAGTACTAGATCAAGAAAACCCCTGAGGAGTGTGACTCCTGACAAGGAAGACGATGGATTCCTCTTCTTTTTTTAAAAAAAATTCTTAACAGGAACGCTACAAACACTTCAACATCTAGCGTATGTACGTGGTTTGTCCAAGGGTAGGGCACATATGCATGCGTGCAGGCCCACTGCATGCCATGTACACCTCTGTAACTCCTCAAAAAAATGAAAAAACAACATTCCAACATAGGCAGGGAGTACTGGTATGGAAGACCAACATCCCTTAAAGACACAGAAGCTTACAGAAACTCATAAATCAGTGAATAAATTGATTCAAAGCACAAAAAAAAAATATCCCCAAAGACCCTAGAGGCATCCCCAATACGGTCGCCAATTCTGCTATAGTGGGAAAACCCCTCTACAGACTACACAAAGGGTCTGAAGTGTAGGTAGAGCTAACCATCTAAAGTCTCCTACTTTTAATCACTATCCCAACATTACCCCACAATCCTACATAAAAGACAAGAGAGAGGGATCTGGTAGGCCTACCTTAAACTCCACGTCCGGTGTCGATCCCTTTGCACTTGGTTGTTTCCTGACTACAAATCTCCTCCCAAGGCTAAACTGCATTCATCAAAAGACAAACAAGAAACTACAAGCATGCATTCTACATATGGATTAGTGGGTTAGACATCATAAACAAGAAATGTAAACAAATCATATAAGTTTAAGACGTCATTTGGCGGGACAGAAAAAGTACTTCTTTATATTAATCTCACAAAAGTCACTTAAAACATGAGACCGACACTGCTCCTCGAACTTGGTCCTAGGCTCCTCTTCACCATGCACCAACTGCTTCCACGTCTTCTTCTCCTCTTTAATTCTCTCTTAGGGAAATGGTAAGGGCTTTGAAATTAGGGCAAAGGGGGATTGATAAAATGGGCAGAGTTTATTTGCTCTCGTGCTTCCCTCTTGCAATGGGACCCCAACCCCTTCTTTTATAAGCCAAAAGAGACAGTAACGGTTCGGTTGACTGGCTATGGGAAGTCAAACGGTTAAGTCATGACCTGAAAACCAGTATCCAATGCAATTTTCCACATTTTGCGATATTTTGTGAGTGTGTGTGGGTTGTAGTGGCTCAACAAATGTGTGTACGAAGGCAGTAATGGTGCAGGGTACGTATAACTTCAAAATGATGGTATTTAGAAGAGTTGTTCAATAACAGCTTGGTAAAGATATCAAGTTAGATGGAATGATGCCAGGTATGCATGTGAGGTGCAATTTAGGGTTATAACAATGATCAACGGTAGTCGACTGAAACTGTTCAAGGACAATCAACCTTGTAACTCTTAAAAGTTACAAAACATAAATAAAACCATGTATATAGTGTACTATAGGAGATATTAGGAGAGAAAAACTTATATAAATAAATAAAAAGTATAAAAAGAAGGAAAACTAAGATAAAAGTAGAAAAAGAAGGAAAACTAAGATAAAAGTAGAAAAAGAAGGAAAATACAAAACATTGGGAAATATCGTGCGCAACAGACAGTGAAATCAAGATGACAAAAAGAAAAAGTTATTGCATGAAAAATAATGGACGACAAGAAGTAAACAAAACGTGCTAGGGGAAAAGTAATAGCAGAAATGTATGGCACATCGAAAAGTTACGGTGCACCGGAAAACGGGCCAACGGTCGAAAAATAAAAAAAAATGTCATCGGGGTAAAAATGTGCGATCTAAGAATTTATGAAATTTAATTAAGTGTGCTCAAGAAGCTTTAACACATTTATGACCATCAAAGAAGCATCTCCAAGAAGATTTAGGGCATTTATGAAACCCTGTATATAACTAAAACGCAGGACAAATGATAATTATTGTGAATTTACATGTCCGCAGAGCTAAGGAGCATGAAGACAGGTGGTGAACAAAAGAGTTCAGAGATATTAGCAGCCAAATTCAAACTAGAGAAGGAAGAATTACCCAGTATGACACTTCCAAAGGTTGATGCACCTGGCCAAACAACATGGAAAACCCATAGCAACCACAGGTCACCGTAGAGGCATAACATGTTTTTACACAAACAGAGGGAATCATTGATGTCAACGCAATTCCTTCGCCATAGACCGAACCAGTGAGCAACACACTGGTAGAGGAAGAGGGAAAGGAACCAACGATGGTCAGGATGGACATTTATTCATAGGGCAGTGCACGGGGCCACAACCCATTGGAAACAATAAACCCGCAACAACCTCCTAGGGCCGAACTATCCCATAAGACAAATGGCATTGATAGTGAAAGGACAGAATCTAACAGGCCAGGGTCACAACCTATGGAAGGGTCCATGTAGAAAGAGGAAGTGCATCTCGAAGACATCACAGGTCAACTAGAGTCGGGTTGGGAAGAAAGAGAACCATAGTCTGGGACATCTAGCGTGCCAACATAGTGAAAAGGGAAATAGCCCATCGTGCGGTCCTCGCGCAAGCAACCCGACGCATCGATAGATTTTTCACGCATTCCAGATGGGGTGCAAGCCACACAAAGTTTACTAGGTTACATCGAAAGGTTATGATAGGCATACCACGATGTGTCTGACACCAGTATGTTCCTAAAATTTTCACAACATGTGTATATGGAAAGCTTAGGCACAAGGCCATTAGGAGATCTAGTGTTGCATCCAAAGTAGTGGGTGGTAGGCTTGGTAAATAAAAGGATTATTAATTTACAGAAGATTCCCCACTTCAGCAGGGGAAAGACGTTAACAATTGCGTCAAGAAGTTACTAGAAGTCCTCCATGGGGGATTTTGTGGCTGGATAACCCAATCTCCATCGATGTTGAACTATTTTTTTTCATCACAGGATTGCCATCAAATGGTGAGAATCCTGCACAGTATATAGATGACAAAAACAAGGTAAAGGAACTCGCAGAAGAAATGAAGAAAACCTATGGGATATAAAGGCGATCGCGCAACATTATGATAAATTGTATCAATGATGCAACCACTAGGATGACAACACAATTGATGGCCTACAAAATCCTTTGAAAATTTCGCAAGGAGGAGGTCCCTACAGGAGTTTTCGCAGCAACAACACAGTGCGCAAATGACATCATGCTCAGTTGGGCACCATACTTATTGAATATGTTCCTAGATGACTGCAAGGATGCGTAGGACTTGGGAACTAAGTTCCACTATTCATGGCTCATCATATTGATAGCACTAATCGGATGGGAAGAGCATGCCTACTCATATTTATGTGATAGATTAGGATGATGTCATGCAACACATTACACTTCGTTGGGGAGAACGTCTGATGCAAAGTGGAGAAGTGGCAATGCCAACACTTTTTCTCGGTATCTCAGCAATAAACGAGAGAAGATAGCCAATACTTGGAGAATAACTCTAGAGGTGGTCATGCAGCACCAAGGAATATCCAACTTTAAGGTTACATGACACAATATGTGGATCTAAGCGTGTAGGAATCCATACAAAGAATGGATACAACTTTGATTCTGCATCAACACAGAGGAAGTTGAATGGGCAATAAAATACTGGAAGGATAACTTGAATATCTAAGTCATCACCAAGGACATGCCCAAGGGGAAAGAAGTTAAAGCAGGGTCATCTAAGACATCTGCAGGAGGAAGCACCGCAACCAAGAAACCAACATAGCAAACAAATATTGGCCTAAAGACAACACAACAGAAGAAGGGTAGCACCCTAAATAAGGAAGGGAAGATAGGAAAGAAGGAAATGTCCCCACACAGGAGGAACAAGGAAGGGGGGACACAACAACACAGGGAACCCAGATGATAAAAACTTCACAAGATGCAAGGCTACCCAAACGACCGATCATAGATATAGGTGGGACACACAAGAAGGCCAAGGCCCACAAAGACATCTCGTGATACACGATCACCAAGGATGATGTTGATTTAGTCATAAAGAGGGTTCAATACCACGTAGTGGAAGAGTATGAGGAGGTTGGGAATCAACGAGAAAGGATAATGAAGAATTTGGTTTATGTTAAGAAGGTACTCTAATAGATACAAGCAACACAAGCATAGGAGAGGGGAGCAGAATCGATCTCGTGATCGACAGAGGTAGGGGACAAAACCAAGAAGAATGAGGAAGAAATAATCCAACTCATACTACAAGAAATTTCTAGCTTATATATTACAACAAATATGTTGCAGTTCGAGGAGGCCATGGCGCAGACACCACTTAAATATCTGGCATAGGTAGAGTTGGTCTTGGCTAAAATACCAACTAATGCATTGTACAAGATGCAATTCAGTGTAACACAGGAAGTGCAATCATGAGCCAGAGAAGATATGACGAAATTGCAAGTCACCAAAGATGGAAATGATGCACTACAAATTGTGGTAGACACAGGAGGAGAAGTAGCGCACAAATAACCTTGATAAAAAGTTGAAGGAAGTCTTCACAAATATTCTGGACAACGCCCAGGCGGCCATGAGAAATGTTGAAGAACATATTCAAATTATTGCGTAGACGCTTGAAGGATACAAGAAGGAGATCGAGGAACTCAAGGAAATATTAACACCAACAACTCCTCTTGAAGTTACAACTAAAAGGGAACAACATGCAACCATGCAAATAGAAATGATCGAAAGAGAAGCCAAAAATGTCACAAATGTTTTTGAGAAGACCGTGCAACAATGGACGACGTTGGAGGACAATAAGAGGGTCCAATAGCTAGACCAACAATAGGAGAAAATCAACGCTACAATGCAGGAGATGAAGCAGTGGAAAAATTGCATGATCATTACAGAAAAATTGAAATGCATGCAGGAAATGAAGACCCTGCAGATAGAATTTAAGACTGCGCAGAACAACAAGCAGGCAAGGCAAGCTCAATTAGAACCTCTCTAGGAGAAAGCATCACAAACAATTTTTGAACTAGAGGAGGAGAAGACAAGGATGGCTTAGGATCATGCCAAGAGTTTAGAGTATCTGAAGGAACACATCACAACGCAGAGGATAGATGAGCTCACAAAGAAAGTTGCGCAAGAAAAATCCAAATGGGAAGAATTATAAGGAAAGTTTCACATCTTGGAAAAGGGTGTATAGGAAGCATGCACCACCAGAGTGGATCGAGATGAGCCACATGTGAATTTTGGGGGCCTGTTGGTGTAGGCCTATTATGGGAATAAAGTCTATTTTGAGTTCAGGACTATTTTGGGGAGAAATATTTGTTTTGGGAATAGGCCCATTTTTGGAGAGAAAGAACTATTTTTGGAGCACGTGCAACAAGTGGAAAGAAAGAAACATGCAAAAAAAGAAGGAAAAGAAACATGCATGAGGAAAATAAATGTGGCACGCATGCAGACATGCCTAACTATGCCATGGTTAGAATTTTTTACAAAGATTGTAACGACAGTAAGCCTATAAAGTAGTATAAATAAGGAACTAATAGGTCTAGGTTGACGTCGGTCAGTTGATTATTGAGAGTTAGTTGGTTGGGAAACTATTGATTGTAATAGGTTTTGGGGTAGAGTCGAATAATCTACGCTTTGAGGGTTATGTCATAGGCTGAGGAGCTTGGTGTGATCTAGTCAACCTCCTAGAGGGTACTTACCTTCATTTTTTATTGTAATACTGAAGATGTAATGCGTGCAACACAAGATTTTGCAGCAAAATAAATAAAAGAGAAGAGAATCTAGATCTTTGTGGACGTATCCCAGGAGGGGGTGAACCATGGTAAACATTATGTTCTATGTGATTGTTAATGAATGCTTTTATTATTATGTCAATCATTAGCTCAAGAATGAATGATTAAAACTAGTTATAGCAACATGCATGCCTAGGTTTAAATATGAATGAATCATAGAGGTAGATGACTGATTAAAGATGATGATGTATAAGGAAAAGAATCTAAACACAATCCCCACCCATTTCTATACTGAAAACACTTGAGTATTGCAGTTCCCCATAAAAGTTATCGCAGGTGAGACTGCATTGTGCACCATGTGCGCAACGTTTCCTTCTGGTTTACCAGGAGGGATGATAGTTTTGAGGGTTTTGTTGGAAACCTGGTTGAGATCAGAACTTGGGTCAATTAAAGAAGTAACCAACACCAAACAAACAAAAAGAAAATAAATTTGAACACACCAAACTCATCACTCAAAGAAAAATTAGAATGAAATAAAGGTATACTATAATACATAAAGATTTATTGGAGACAACTTATGAAACAAAATGATTTAGGGATTGCTCGTTGATGGGAAGAGCTTCGAGATCATCCCTAAGGTTTTGAAAATGATAAGTACCTACCCCAATTTTCTCAGCGAATTGAAAAGGTTCGAGCCACATATTTTGGAATTTTGAATGTTTCCCCTTTGACTCCTTGATTTTATCCCATTTAAGAACCAAGTCCCCTACTTCAAATTTTTTATTACCAGCCTTGTGTTTATCAAACCATTTTTTGATCATTTAGTGATGGGCTGCAAAATTCCTTCTAGATTGTTCTCTTTCTTCCTCAACCGTGAGGAGGGTATCAATTCTCTGTTGCACAGTGGATGAGGAATGTCCTCTTGAGGACTAGAAAATTTGAAATGATGGGAGATATAGGTTAGTTGGCAAGATGGATTATTTTGCATACACCAGAAAGTAATGGGAATTCCCTAGGGCCTCTTTTTAGGTTACCCTATCAGCCCATAGAGCGTTATGCAAATCATTGTTCCAGTTTCAATGGTTTTCTATGACTGTCTTCTTAAGAATTATTATTAAGTTTTTATTGGTAGACTCGACAACACCATTTCCCCATGGATAGTAGTTGACAAAATAATTTAATATAATCCTTGTATTCAATGAAAACTCACTAAAGAGAGTAGAAGAAAAATATGAAGCGCTATCAAATACCAATACTGAAGGAACCCCAAATCTTGTTATGATGTGTTGTTCAATAAATTGTATTACCACCTTCTCATTAAAATGAGTAAGGGGAATGAATTATGACCATCGTGTGAAATAATTAGTAGCAATCAGTATATACTTATGTTGTTTGGATGAGTTTGGCTTTATCTCTCCTATTATATCTATTCCCCACTGTTCAAATGGTCTAGAAATGGACATTGGTTGTAGTGAAATGGTGTATTTTGTTTCCTTCACGTCACTCATTTGGAAAACTTTGCACCTCCAGACATATGCGTGAGCATCTCTAAACAAAGTTGGAAAATAATGTCCATCCCTCAAAATATCATGGGTTGTAGTCTCCCCTGCGAAGTGGCCCCCTAAAGGACCTTTGTGGAGTTCCTTCAGCACCTTTTCAACATTTTCCTTTTTGAGACATCTTAGCAGAACACCGTCAAAATTTAAGCGGAAAAGTACTGAATTAATAAGATGGTATCGAGTAGATTTTAGCCTGAGTGCCCTTCTCTCTCTCAGTTTTAGGAATTCAGGGTAGGTACAATGATGGATAAAATAATATAGGTCAGTATACCAATATTCTTATGTGGGTGGGATGTACAACACTTGACCACACCATAAATCCAATTCGTTGTCTCAACCTGAATTCCTGTTTTCTATCAGATTTTGGGATTTTGCAGTCAGTTTGCACAATCCCTGACCCCCAAAAATTCTTGTTGGTTTAATTTCAATATCAAATTCTTGGATGAAAACCATCTAGTTATCTCTTCTTTCTCCCATATCTTGTTGCGTGAATAGTGACCTAACGACTGGATGACGCACGATGACCATGGTATGATTCTTGAGGATGTAAGGCCTAAAGTGTTTTATTGCTTTGTAAACAACATCGATATGTTTTTCAATGGAAGGGTAATTAATTTCTGGTCCTTGTAAGTTAGTTCTCATGAAGGAGACTGGTGCCTCATTTTTTTTGTCATCCTTTTGATTAATGATCCGAAAATATCCTTTAACGACAATGGTTGAGTTTTAAAGCATGAGTTAAATTACCATTTAGGAAATTAATGAAAGAGAAAGAATTAATGATGAAACATGTTAGCCATAAAGCAATATACAGATATGGAAATAAGCATAAAGAGACAACAAAGTTGATAATGGAGTTCGACAATCTCGTCTACGTCTACGGGCCTTTGTCTCAGTGGGATTTCTTATTTATTTTCGAATCTTCAAAATTGCATCATCAAAATTTTGAATGGGTTACAAACTAATATGGTCGTGTTCTTCTAGATCTCAAGAACCCATAAAAACTGATGACACTTAAAACAGATGAACGAAGCTCCTAGAAATGGCCCGCAAAGTTGCTCTCCTCAATGGCTTCCCTGCATAAAAATGGCTTTGGCTCAAAAATTCTTCATCATTTTCCTAATTTGAACCTCCTTTCAGGCTGCCAAGAACCTCTGGTTTATATAGGCTTGAATTTGGAAACAAAATCCCAACTTCCCCCCAATATCTGGCCTCAAAAAGGGCCCAAGATCCTCCAAAAATGGACTAAATCTCCCAAAACTAGCTAAAAATCATATAATAATGTTTTAAAACCCACTTTGGGCCAAAATTAAGGGTGCATCCCCCAAAAATCGGGCCCCTAGTCATGTGCACGCCCTCCAGGTGTTCATGGGCTAGGACTGGTTTGTTGCCCCCCTTAACCATCGACTCTTGGTCTTCTGTCCTTGGCCCATGTGGCCAAGGCCTTATCCTTTCCATGCACCTGAATATGTTTTATCCCCTGGTTACACCCTTAGTCAACAGGCTAGCCCGGACGACTAAGCGCTAACTCAGAAATCCGCACCATGTATCAAGGTAGGAGCCTGGGTCATATTGTAATGTAACAGAACCGCATGATAACTCCAGCTATGGCATGCTGGTTCTTATGATAAGGGTGGAGTCATGTGGTATGGTTCTATTTTGTGTGTTGGGGGCTGGGACCTAGCCCCATCCCTATTCTCCACCAACCAATACTTCATATCAGTTTATTTATAAAATCCACACATTACATATCAAGTAGCACCGTGGGAGGGATGGTAGCCCAGCCCTGCCAAGTCGCTCGTTGCCCGGACTGGATTTCATGGGTTCAACTCTCATGCACTCCATACATTTTTCCACAAAATATGACCAATGGAGGGGTGACACGTGGAAGCCCAGGATTGGGCCATGTGGCACCATACTATTCTCCCAAATATGCCATGTGTCAACATCACATTCGACCACCTTCCATACCTTCCCAGTCAGTGCATCTGTCACTTCAGCATGCCAGCTCAGTGCCACATCACTATACGGTTGTATGACCTATACAGTTAGCTACCATGTCAGCATTGTATGGAATGTACAGACTGCACAGTCATCAATTTTGCTTGTTTGACAAAACAAACAGACCGCAATATCTTTTGCATACGGTGTTTGTTTGAGCCTGTTCAAATTGTGTTGGGTTTGTATCGATGAGGCCTACACACACATCCATTTTAAATCCATTCTGATCACTTTGATTTTTAGGCCTTCCTGGACCCATCTTGGCTCCTGGATCCATTTTGGATCATACCTCCCCACTAAAGACCTTTTGGTCCTCCAAAAGGTTACAAAATTGACCTTACTAATTACATACTCATAAGGATAAAAAAAAACACTATGTTGTACAAAAATGATGTTATAATAGGTCA
>JASDQU010107090.1:188618-211258 GCA_032191745.1 Picea mariana
GTCTCTTCGGCACCCCCAGGGGCCCGTGTCACTTGCGAACCTCGGCCGGGAAGCATCTTGCAGCTTTGAAGTTCAATTTCAAACGGTCGTTGAGAAGAATCCTTTGCAGACGACTTAAATACGCGATGGGGTATTGTAAGTGGTAGAGTGGCCTTACTGCCACGATCCACTAAGATTCAGCCCTTCGTCGCCTCGATTCAGAGCCTATGCTCATACCATCTTTAAATCTCGAAAGGACTCTCAGGTTAAGGAGGCGATTCTTTCTGATCAACAGAGGCTCGTTTTTCCGACATGCAGCTGGAGGATGGGCGAACCCTAGCTGATTATAACATTCAGAAGGAATCCACCATCCACCTTGTCTTGCGTCTGCGTGGTGGGCTTGAGACTGTGGGATTGAAAGATCACTTAGCGCTGAAGCCTTCGTGTTTTATCAGTTTTAGATGTTGGCTTTGTATCTTTGTTGTTAGGTATTCCACTAGCACAACCACATAATTGTGGCTGATCAACGCCGAAAGGCATATTTTATTTGTAAACAAAACCTAACTTATTTTTTTATTGGTTATTTTATTTACAAAACAAATTTTNAATTGTTTTTTTTTTTTTTACAAAACAAACCCTAATTCTTTTTATCCTATTTCATTCACAAAACAAAACCTAATTTTTTTGGTCTATTTCATTTACAAAATAAACATTTTAATTTACAAAATAAACTCGCAGGAACTCGTTCTCCGCACAGGAAAATAAACGCGCAGGAAACTCCTTCTCCGCGCAGTAAAATAAACGCACAGGAACTCGTTCCTTTGTCAAGTCTTTGGCATGCAAGAATCATTCTTCCGAACCGAATTATGATTAATTAGTAATCAATGATTAACAATTTGTTTTAATGGTGCAGCGAGGATGGGTGTGACGTTCGCGGGTATTTTGCGTGGTCTCTGTTGGACAACTGGGAAATCGTGGCCAACATGTCAAACGTGTGCGGAGGGGTTGAAACGCTTCACTTCACATCCACGCGGCCATAAACATCCGCACTGGAAACGTTTCACTTCACATCCACGTGGCCATAAACATCCGCACTGGAAACGTTTCACTTCACATCCACGCGGCCATACGTATTCGCCCAGTAACAATAATTTAGTAAATTGTGGTCAGCTTAATAGATTATCTCTTAATCACTAAACGTGGCAATTTGGTGGTCTGCAAGTAATTTTTTAATCTGATTTAGTAAATGTAAAAAGGTAATCACATAAACGGACATCTTTATAAATAAGCGGAAGTTAATTTATTAAAATCTCATCCATTGATTAGAGAGGACGACGAAGAATATGCCAGCATGAACCGTAAGATTGAAATTTATGATTAAAAGGTGATTAATTCTGCCCATTATCAATAGGTATACGCCTTTTGGCGTAATTACGCAAATAGGGATTGTAGGCTAGGTATTTCTCTGTCGTCGATGTTGTGATTCATGCATTTTTACCTTGCGAGTAAATAGCCTATGAATGATTAAAAACCGCGTGTTCAATTATTCTATCTTTCTCTCTGTTCGTTTTCCTGTCTGAATCGCTGCCCCACACTGCATCTTCTTCTCTGCATTCTACTATCATTATATCTCTGCATTGACACATAAATATTGCCCAGCGAATTGATTTCTCCTTGCCCAGTTTCTAGAGTCTCTCTCTGCGTTCTTCCTTACGGATTTTGCATATGCATTTCTTTATTACCGGACAACATTTATTTTCCTTTCCTGAAAGGTGATTTCCTGGGACTTTTGTTAGTTGAGTTTACTTAACTGTCAACCTATTCCTTCCCTTCAGCAACCTATCTAAGGCCAGTAAACTTGGCGTGAGGAGGAAAACTTGCCCAACGCCTCAACTACCTTGACCTCTATGAATGTTGATCTTACCAGCAACGTCTGCCTCAGAGTTTAAGGCTCATCGTTCGATTGAGCTTCTCCAACGATTGTATGGTAGTTCTCTGCATTTCCCAGCGTTACTAGGTCATTACAATTGTCATGAATTCTAGTTAATTATTTTATTAATTTAGAATTGATTTAAATTCCTTGAATTTCTTTAGTGTAGAGTTAGAGATTAGATATTCGATGTTATTTTTAGGATTATTTATAACTCTTTCATTGTTTGAATTGCAAACCGATATTTGGTCATTCAACATTGCATTGGATTAAATCCATTTGAATATTGCATAGAAATAAATAAGTTGAATCAAATAGTCAAATAAAACATGTAATCCTAAACCCTATGGAGTATTCAAATAGCCACAGCCTTATTATTCTCTGCCCTTCTGGCTGCATGGACTTATATTAATCGATTTTTCATTTTTACATTAGTATGGCAAAAAAAAACAAGCACTTTAACCAAAATTTTAAAAGGTTGATGCATTCAAATAGCCACAGCTTTATTATTCTCTGCCCTTCAGGTGCCCTTCAGGTTGCAGGGATTTATAGTAATCGATTTTTCATTTTTACATTAGTATGGCATGAAAAACAAGCATTTTAAGCAAAGTTTTAAAAGTTTGATGCAAATTTTAGGCTAAAGTTTCAAGTTTGAAGTCTTATTTGGCCTCTTCCCGAGGTATACCCTAACCATATATTAGCTTAACCATATATTAACTTAAAAGGACATTCAAGTACATATTCAGTTTGTAATATTCTTGAAATCAAGTACATATTCGGTTTGTAATATTCCTGAAATCAAGTAATGCTAGGCCTAATTCTAGCATTAGGTCTTGACATTAAATGTTAAATGTTTTTTCCATCTTAAAATTTGGAAGTAATGCTAGGCCTAATTCTAGCATTAGGTCTTGACATTAAATGTTAAATGTTTTTTCCATCTTAAAATTTGGATTAAAATTTGGAATGCCCTTGAGCCACTTTGTCACACGCTACCTAACTATGGACATGTTGTATGTTGTCCATCTGTTGTTCCCATGTGTTCCACCTTGTTTTCCTTTCCTGGAAGTACTCTTCAAGCTCGATGTCGCCTCCTCCTACTCTGCCCATGTGTTTCTTCAAGCTACTCGGGAGACATTCACTTGCAACCCAAGTCGTTCCATATCTCTATGTTCCCTCGAAGGTCATCCCAGTTTATTTCACAGCTACAGGAGCAACCCAACAAGAGGAGACGGCTTCAGGAGCAACTTGGCTCGGGAAAGCCGCATCAAGAGGACTCAACCGCCAGACTCTGCTCCCCCTATTTCTTGCAAGATTGAAAAGAGATGAGTAAGGTGTTTCATAAATTCTATTAAATCTTAACCCATAGCCAATAGAAATTAATTCTTAATTCTCAGTCCTGATAATTTTAGAGATTCAATGTGAAAATGAAAATAGTAATTTCTGGACTAAAATAATTTGAATGTAGGAAATACCTGAAAAATCCAAATTCTAAGCCCGACTGCGGCTCCACCACTTGTACGCAATAAATGGATGTATCAGGACTGACATTGGTGGTCTTCCTCGTGAAGGTAGTAGATGAGTTGCCAGAAGAACAAAGCACCACCCAGAAGGAAGGTTAATTCAGGTCTTCCGATTTCGAAACTTGTTTCGGACAGGACATTGCTTTATTTGTCACCATACGAATCTGAGAAGACGAATAATTCAGGCTGCAAAGGTAGTTAATGTAGTCTTCGGTGCGAATTTTGTAGACGTCCAGTGATTGAAAAGGGTTGCATTGACCTCAGAATCATTGTATTTCTTTCTGATAGTAAAATCGTTCTATCCAACCAACTTACCTTTCTCCAGACAATCAATAAGTCTCTTTGGAAAAGGTAATCTCTTCTAACTCTTGGAAGGCAAGTGTCTTATTCTCCCAGGATTACATTGCCAGGAAGGCTATTTGAACCATTCTAGCGGCACTGATATGATCAGTAAGGGAACACATCTAGTATTTTCCAGGCCAGTATAGTCCTTAAAGAAGGGGTGAGCTATTAATTATTGAGATCCAGACCATTTAGGTTGAGGAAAAGTCAACAACCATCCCGGTATGATCATCTGTTTGGAATTTTCTTGCGTACAATTCACTTCTGAATCCCTTGTCTTGGTCAAAAATATTGTAACCAAGAGCTTCGTCGAGTATCATATCACCCTCGTGGGAATTATTCATGGAAGAAATAGGTTCGTAAGTCTCCCGAGCTACAACCATCTCTAGATCCTTCGATTGCAGATGTAATGTCACATTACCAAAGCTAATTTAAGCTTGGGCAGTCTGTGATGTTATGCTGCTACTGTGATCAAGTTTGAAGGTTGCTTCTTCATAATTAGCAGTACATTTGCTGCCTGGTCCTCCACTGTTGAACACGGTCTTTTAATCAATGTTTGGTCCTGTGGATCTTTTAACTTCATCATTTTGGCCAACTTTGTCCACTTTTTCTTCCTTGATTTCTTCCATGTATATCTTCTCAGATCAAGGAGAAGCGCCTTCTCCCCAACTATTCTTTATTCAGACAAAGGTGGAGATGACCACTTTCGTGCTTCGGCTGGTGTCTGAATTCGTGAGGGTACAAGGAGCATGATTTGCACGTAATTCCCATGCAAAATCATGGTATGACAGATGGAGGAAAGACTGGGAACCCTCAGATGGACACTCTCATTTTTCCAAATGTCGCTCTTGTTCCTTCCAAGTGGTCACTTTTCCTCGAAATCAACAATGTTAATTGCTGCTTTGGTAATATAAAACATTGTTTGATTTGCGTTATAAGATACAATTTGAAGTAACAACTAAGCACCACATTGCATCGGATTTATTCAACTGAGTTAACAAGAAACTGATTAATATAACATGCGTGTTTAATTAACAGAGAACACTCACGAATTCAACCGAATTCGTTTGACTATAAACCAAATTTAAGAACTGAAAAATCATTTTTTCTGACAACAATAATCTGAAAGCACACAGAAAACGTCGACTATTAATAGTAGATATGGTTAATATACGCCACATATGATGGTAAGAATGATTTGTTCGATTCCGATCTTTTTAAAACTGAATCATCCATATCTAGAGCTAATCGAGTTGGAGATCGTTGAGAATACAACCAACTATATATAGATTTAAATACAAATATATATTAAGGAACATAGTCTAGAATGTAAAACTCGGTTAAACAAAGAATCAGTATTACTAGACATAACTCAACAATCTGATCGAAATTTCCGAAGACTAACTAAGGTATCTTAGATGCATGTCCAAACTTTGCAAATCTCTCATCCGTTAAATATTGTCAAATGAATCTCAACAGTGTTGAAACACACCATTATTCTCTGAAGAGGTCGTATGTTTGTACTCAGGATTGGTTTTGTGGTTCTGATGAATTACATGTTTTGGGATTGGTCTTAAGTATCCACCACATTATGATGAATTATATTTATTATGTTTCTTTACTAATTCTCCTTGCCCAATAACAATCTCTCTGGCCATATTAAAACAAAGCAATGATAAGTTTGTGGATCCTTTAAAAGTTTAATCAACTCATTGATTTTGTTCAATTAAATATTTCAAAATTATTGTTTAAATATTTCAGAATTATTGTTTAATTGTGATAAGTTCGTGGATCCTTGCTCGGATAATTTTTTTTGTCATTATTAACTATCCCTCTCATTGCATGGGTCAATGTAAAATCAATTGTCAAACCAAAAGGATTGCAAGGTGAACTCAATAGTAACAAGAAGGTGACGCAATTGCAAGGCAAACTCAACAGTAACAAGAAGGTAACTTACGTAATATAAGAGCATATGCAAATTTTGCCTCTGTTAAGTTTGGGGATGTGTAACAACTACTATGCACACTTATATGTGTAATATATGAGATAACAAACACACAGTCTCATTCTCCTGTACTTGGAAATTCTTACTTCTGAAATTTCTTTAATGGCTTTAAATAAACAAGTCCCTGAATGCAAGGACTTGTTGCCTTTTCAACTGACCTTGTTGAATAACTAATACTATATGAAACCCATTAAAGGTGAGAATGATATCCTGTTTTTTTATTTATGGAGTATATATATTATTATTGCAAAAATAATTAACATAACCCTTCATTTCCAAATAAAATCCCTAATTTTCAAAATATCATGATTAAAAATAGGAATCCATTTTTGTTGTTAGTGAATGTTAGATAGACATGCATTGTTTTTATCACTTGGAAAATAAATTATTTTCTACATTCAATGCAAAAAGAAATAGGACTACATCTTTTCAAGTCAAGTTTGACCGTATCTGTTCAAAGATGTTATGCATTTTTCCTATAAAGTTGTGAGGTAGTTGCATAGTATTCTAGATGTAAAAAGGGGTGTCAACAATATTGTCAAATATAATCAAGGTTTTATTCAAATTTTATAAATCAATTTCATTGCAAATACTAAGCAAGAGTGTGAAATTTGAATATGGTTTAAAAGTACATAAGAACAAACATAAAATTCTTGAACAAGTGTTTTCATAGTATGTGATGGAAACTATCTAAAAATGTATTTAGAATAGAGATGGTAATGAGTGTGGTAGCTTAGTACCAGAGGATCATCTCATGAATAGATGTATGATGTAAATGGTTATAAAAAATATCATAACACAAATATGAAAAATATAAATTATATAGAGTTAGTGCAATATGAAGAGTCATTGTAATATATTGTCACCTCTTGATTACCAAGTGTCAATTAAGTTTTAAGTTTGAATACTAATTTTAATAGAAGAATCTTGTTAATGTTTGGTTGATATTGATATCAAGAATGATTCTTATACTACCCACGCCATTACAATTTATTAATGTTGAGGGATTAATTATAGTTCTCTATTGCGCTTCTGATTATGGGTGTTTCTTGATTGGATGAATTTGGGAAATTATTGTGTCCTTAATTATTATCGAAGTATGACTGATTCCTTATTTTATTCTCTAGCGCCTTGCAAAATAAAACCAATTTATCTTGTGCGTTGAATTGTTGGTGTGGATTAATGCATTAATGGGATGGAACCCTGCACACACTGATTTTAAAAATTAATTTTTAATGTTAGACTCTAGACTCCTCACGCTCAGTGAAACCTTGATGTAAGGACTGATTAGAGACATTAGACTACTTGCACGTGATGCATTTTTGTGGTGGTGAATGAACGTGGTGATTACATTTCCTTATGTAACTTATGTATATAGTCGCTTACCTTGCACCTCCTTTTATGTGGTCATATAATGAATTAAAAACCCTAGATGTCATCATTAATGTACTAATGAATGTTGAATTAACATCTTTTTTAGCGGAATTAAATTATTAACGAATAATTGTTGTAGACTTCATATTGCTTGCGCAAATTGAAAATGATATGATTTATGATGAGTTCTGCGAATGATTCCTCATGCACGATGTTAATTGATGTTTAGGATTGATGGATTGAGGTGTCAATGATGTTGACTGTTCATTATGATGTTTTAATTTTCCTAACACCGCTAAAAAAAAAATTGCCTGTTGTTATCACTTGGTTGTCGTAACGACGAGGTCGTTACATATGGTAATTAAACCCTAGAATATTACTCAGCGCTAATTAAAATTTTAACCTATCCTTGCAGCAATCATGATTAGAGGATGCTGCAGATATTGACAAAGTGGTGCTAGGGAAGGAGGTGCAATGCCTCCAGGAGTGCCCGCGTCCTAGGAGTCTAACCCCTAAGGGGGAAGACTGAGTCCTTGGGAAGGAGTTGATTGTTGTAAGGGATGTGGACGGTTTGAAGAGGTCCTTT
Organism: Picea mariana; assembly: GCA_032191745.1. Taxonomy (NCBI): domain Eukaryota; kingdom Viridiplantae; phylum Streptophyta; class Pinopsida; order Pinales; family Pinaceae; genus Picea; species Picea mariana. The sequence continues at coordinate 196,355 of JASDQU010107090.1, forward strand.
TAGAGGATTTCTTAAGCCTTGATTAGTCATCTGGATAGAGATGAGGTTAAGGTGCCTCTACCCCTGAGGGTCCACAACATGCCCCAGCTAGTACTGGTATAATTCACAGAGAACTCTAGAAGATTAAATTCTCGAGTTCACGAGTGCCACAGATGGATTAGCCATTGAGGCACAGTTGGAGAACAAGGCGATGCACTTTTCTCTTCATGGGTATGACCTCCAACACAAAGGTCTACATGGTGTTCTTCAACTAAATGGGAGCACTCTTCTATGGTGGAAGACACTCCTACCTCATCTCAACATGGTCGTCGAAGCCGTGTTACAGGAACGGTTCTGGGAGAAGTGATTGTCATAGGAATTCGTTGAGCGTCATATCGATGAGTTCAACACCTTACGATAGAGTGTTCGTATGGTGCCGGATTAAGACCGTATTTCTGGAGCTATTTTGGTATCCCCCGCATCTGAACACGAAAAAGTTGAAGATCAACAATTTCATGTTCGGCCTTAACTCTAGCTTCCGTGTGAAGGGGAGTATCTTAATGCCTCAGACATTGCATGATGAATTCCAGTAGGCCTCATAGTTGAGCATTATTGACCACGAGAGTTAGGGAAAGACTCCTACAAGACCGTATAGACTGATGAAATCTGGTGCGTAGCAGCATCAGACGTCAACCAGACGAGACATATCTATATCAAGATACGTCTCTGGAACCCTTGTTCATGACACCATGATGAATGGTTCCTCAACAGAAGACCCCCTACAGGGTACCGCCGCCAACATCTGCAGTTAGGTTTGTCAGCAAAACATACCAGGATCTTAGGATGGTAGGCCAACAACTTCTACTTTGGGGACCAGGAGTATAGGATCAGAGACACATGTTGGACATGAGAAGGTGCCACCTTACCAACAAGATTGTCTAGTTAAAAAGGCCAGAGTGGTCGGGGCAACAGGACCCACTACCGTTGGGTATATGGGTGAGGCCCACATGATTCTTAATCAAGGTGAATAACCTCCAGACCGAGCACCATACCACTTTGCTCAAGGCATAGGGTACCATTGCCAACCAAGCCATTCTGTATGCCCTGAGAGTGTGGGGACACTACCTGATTGGACTAGATTTCGAAAAAAAAAAAATGGACCACTGGTTCGCAACACCTTATTATGCAAGGTGACTTGAACGGGTGGAAAAGGCATTGGTCAGAAATGCTTAGTGAGTATTATTTGAGATTTCCTGCATAAAAGGAACCGTGAATATAGTTGTAGATGCATTGAGTCAGAGACCACGCATATTTTCATATTTTCAGTGGTGCCCCTTCAGACGAATCCTCATGAAATGATTCTAACTACAACGTGATGATGACTAGTATAAAGAGGTTAAGGAACTCTATGGGACAAGACACCATGTTGGTACCAAAATTGGGGGATATACTGTGGACAACGATGGATCATTGAGATATAGTAACCGTATTTACTTATCACCAATGATGATTTGAGAAGTTTTGATCTTATACCAAGCTCATAGAGCAGTGTACATGGCTCATCTAGGAGTCATGAAGATGAGGATAGACCTTAAGCCCTTATTCTTCTGGAAGGGATAAAGGCAGACATCGTCAGCTGTGTGGCAATATGTCTATAAGGTCGATAGGTGAAGGATGAACATAGACATCCGACATGATTTCTATGGCCATACACTATTCCAGAATCAGAATGGGAGGTCATTTTGATGGAATTCATTGAGGAAGTTTTTGTTGACGGCAAGGAGGCACGACTCAAATTTCATGTTATTTGACACTTTGACGAAGAGTGATCATTTTATCCTTGTGTGTATGACGTATCAAGCGCTAGGCATGGCTAGAATTTTTATCAGCGAGATGGTGAGACTGCATGGCATGCCTAAGAGGGTCATATCCGATCATGGATCAGTGTTTACAGGACACTTTTGGACTAGTTCCAAGAGGCCTTAGGAACCCAACTTAACGTTAGTACCATGCATCACCCGGTGACAGACAAATAGACCAAAATAACAAACCAAATTTTGGAAGCTTATGTTACGTATGTATGTGTTGGACCAACATAAACATTGGGAATAATTCTTGCCACTGGCCGAGTTTGCGTGCAACAACAACCATCAAGGTATCTATTAGATGGCACCGTTGAGTTTCTCTATGGGATACCATGTCAGATGCCTTTGAGCTGGGATAAAATTGAGGAAGGAGTCCTGGTGGGACCATAAGCGATCCACAAAATGGAAGAATAAGTACAAACGATAATAAAAAGGGTTGGGAGAGACATAAGATCGACAAAAGGGTGTTGTTGATGCACATCACATGACCATTTGTGAAGGGCCTAATCACTGGTTGTGCCTCATTATTTGAGGCATATGCATGATGTTTATCTTGTATCTGGGTGCGAATTTAGGTCATTGACCCTATGCATATGATTGACTTGATTTCTTGGAGGATGTTGGGCAAGGGTGCGCTCACGGTGGAGACAATCTGTCTTCTGGACCATCGCATTCAACACCTACGGTGTCGAACTGTTGATCAGGTCAAGGACCAGTGGGACGATTATAGTCCACACTCAGCTACTTGGGAGGAAGCATATGATATGTGTTAGCAGTTTCCATTTTTGTTGATAGATAGACATTTAGATATTGTCAGATACTTTATTTATGCACTTGTATATTGTGAAACTTTGGGACGAAGTTTAAAACAAGAGGGGCTGTATGTAACATTCTGCTCTTGCACACACCTGATTTGAATTATTCTTTGAGGAAACTTGCATGCAAGTGATCCGGTTCGTTATATGATTGATTGTTTCTCTTATGGATTATGATGATTTTGTGGATATGATGATACATTATTTGATTATATATGTGTCGACAGGTTTTATTGATTGGTTTCTCATGAGTGTGCAAGACTCTAGACATATTGAGGATGTCGATGGCATCGATGGATCCCTTGGAATCCGGATCAAGTCAGGGAGTGAATTGTTTGTGGTTTGAGTATTTTTTTTATTTCATATGTAACATATGACTGGTATATTATGATTTTAATTATGGATCATTGACATGTTTCGTTGATGGATGCAGGTTGACAATAACTTGCTAATCAGACTCACATTTGGAGTAAAGGGGTCACGCACAACAACCAGAGATATTGAAGGAGAGGTGTGGCAGTATCCCTGCCACAACCTACTAGCACTCCCARCATAGCTCAAACTGTTGGTTAATGATTACCTAGTTTGAGATATCCATGATGTCGTGAGGGCAGACTGTGACAGTCGCTCACAAAGATTGTAAGGGGGGCRCAATAAGGCAGGGGCCTTATTCCTTAGAGGACCTTAGTCTCCCATAAGGTCACCTGATGGAGTGTTGACTCCAAGGGTTTGACATCTACCAAAATCATTCCAAAGGYGAGTGGCACCCTTGGAGCACGTGGTGCGTCATGAAGGGCACGTYGCGTAAAAGAAACATGAATGAAGGTGAGTGGCACCCTTAGAGCACGTAGTGTGTCTTGAAGGGCACGCCATGATTTTTAAACACAGGTGAGTCAATGAACCTAGGCGCCTAGAAAACAATATCTTACCTTGACATGGTAAGCCTTAAAATAATTATATATCAGTAAAGTTTATTAATTATAACTTTTCCCTTAAAAAGTTGCTAAGCCTAGCTGAAATTAAAGCCTAGGTCTAAGTGGGACATGAGAAGTAAAAAATAATTAAGAAATTATTGAAAGGGGGGAAAATCAAATTTAGAATTAAAAGGGGGTATTAAATTATCAAAAAAATTAATTGATGTTTATGTGCAAAACTTACTAAATTCGAACTTAGACAAAAAGGGGAAATTAATTGCAAAAGGAATGTGGAACATAGAAGGAATCTAGTGTAGAGAAATTTCCTAAAATGAACTCAACTAAGATTTAAGAAAGGTGTCAGTCATTAAGGGAATGTGAGGGAATAAAGGTACATCGATGAGTGTTTTTATGAATGCTTTTAGGTGGGTGAAGGAAATTGACAAATTAATTCAATTAATTAAATGAATTTTTGGTGCAACTAAGGGATCAGGTGACAAGTGTACGGGGGAGAAATTTCCTAATAAAAAGAATTTAATATGCATTTTTGAAACCAGTCACTAAGAGAACTCTATAAAAGAAATGGTAGATAAGGGGAAAGGTGACGACTAGTAGGCATAATATTACACTACCAATATTTTTCTTGACTGATTTTTCTTGTGGGAGTTGGGATATCTAGCTCAGATAGAGAGTGGTATCTCGACCTTGTGAGATGAGTTGGGAGCTAACTTATTCTTTGGTTTGGGTGCATGGCCCCTTTGCATCTCGGGGGGCTCAGGGGGAATAAGATTATCCCTAGCGTTGGATGGGAGGTACCGATGAGGTCTCAGCGATTAGGAAGCAGGAGCTGAACTGAGTGCAAGCACGAGAAGACCTCTTCAAAATCTCGTCATCAGTTACATATGATCGATAAATTGAGATTACATCACAACTTAGAGGATGTGAAACACATAGGCTCCTTCATTGGAGGCTCAATTATTTACAAGTATTTGTGACTTCTTGTTTTTATTAGGTTAAAGGATACCGATGCAGTTTATTTTTATGTATAAATCTATAGTTTTATTNTGAGTGCAAGCACGAGAAGACCTCTTCAGAATCTCGTCATCAGTTACATATGATCGATAAATTGAGATTACATCACAACTTAGAGGATGTGAAACACATAGGCTCCTTCATTGGAGGCTCAATTATTTACAAGTATTTGTGACTTCTTGTTTTTATTAGGTTAAAGGATACTGATGCAGTTTATTTTTATGTATAAATCTATAGTTTTATTTTTGGTGTATAAATCTATAGTTTTGTAACACTTACGATTATGTTTTTTTTATATGAATAATTTTGTATTCCATCGTCATATTTATTATCTTTGTATTATGCTTGATAGTAGGAATGTTATACAACTCATGCGAATTCTGGTAACTGTAAACCAACTGTATATTCATTGAACCCTGTAAGTATATAGCATGTGGTTAGGTCAAGGTTAGATTATTTAGCATATCAACTATTTCGATTTTTCTCAAACCATATATATGGGATAGATATAGGTATTTATTCAATAATTACTATATAATTTATTCTGGTTGCTTTAGCCAATGCCTAATCCTTGTTCTATTCTCATAAATGATTCTCAGCCTAAACTTATAGACCACTAAATATTTCGGTAGCATGGGGATCATATCTGTGTCCTTATTCTTATATAATTCCAATGGCTATGGCCAGTGCAGAGTCCAGAGTTCGATTATGATAATTTCAAAAGAGGAAAAAACTAGTCGTGATCCTGAGCCTGCGCACTTGAATTTTTTTTTTTTCATTACAACATTAAATCCAGATCTAACACATGGATGATGGAAGCTTGTCTGACGTAGCCACCGTTTTAGCTAATCAACAGTTGAAAGGAATCTCAGGTTAAGAAGGAGATTCCTCCTGATCAACAGAGGCTCATTTTTTCAGCACGCAACTAGAGGATGGGCGAACCCTGGTCGATTATAACATTCAGAAAGAATCTTCCATCCACCTTGTCTTTCGTCTGCATGGTGGGCTTGAGACTGTGGGATTGAAATCTCACTTAACGTTGAAGCCTTCGTGTTTTATCGGTTTTATATGTTGGCTTCATATCTCTGTTGTTAGGTATTCCATTACACAGATATGGACTGTAGGCTAGGTATTTCACTGTCGTCGATGTTGTGATTCATGCGTTTTTACCTTGCGAGTAAATAACCTGTGAATGATTAAAAGCGACGTGTTCAATTATTCCATCTTTCTCTCCATTTGTTTTGTTGTCTGAATTGATGCCCCACACTACATTTTCTTCTCTACATTCTACTGTCATTATATCTTGGCGTTGACACATAAATCTTGCCTAGTGAATTGATTTCTTCTTGCCCAGTTTCTGGTGTCTCTCTGCGTTCTTCCTTACGGATTTTGCATCTGCATTCCTTTATTACCGAGAAACATTTATTTTTCCTCCCTGAAAGGCGATTGCCTCAGATTTGTATTCATTGAGTTTACTTAACTGTTAGCATATTCCTTCCCTTCAGCAACCTATCTAAGGCTAGTAATCATGGCGTCAGGTCTGGAATTTCAAATTTACCCAGCCTGTCAAGACAAAAATTGATGACGGTTAAATTATTTTCATGCCTGTCACTTCATAAATGTCAAAATATTTTGTATATTGTGTAAATTTTAGAAGACCCAAGCTGGAGCATTGGAATTTGTAATTTCAGTGTCCATTTACTCCCCCAACTAGTGTAATATGAACTAGTTTTTATTAACATTTTACACTATTTCCAAATATTTTTATTTCAAATTCTATAACCAATAAGTTATAAAATTATTTGGTGATTAAATAAAATTTATCTAAAATTATATCATTTATTTTCTAATTTTAAAATCATATAAGTTACCTCCCCGGATGGGGTGTTAGCAACTCATCTTGGTCATTAAGGAGGCTATCCTCTTACGAAGCCATGTCTCCTCCGAATCACGACACTTTTAAATGTCAGGAGATGTGTATATGGCATTAAAAATACTTCCACAGAATCAATATGAAAATATTACCGAACTATCTCCAAAAGAACATGTGAATACAAAAATCTCAAGCTACTTCTCAAGTCCCACTACTATCTATCGAAGAAAATGGGGGCTCATCATAGCGTAACGTTAAATTTCAGACAGCTTGGCCCATCAAAACGTCTRAGATTCATTCAAYARAACAGTACCAAYCAAGRTGAAACCCTAGCTATTTGGATTACCCAAAAATAGGCTGCAATTTCAAAACATTTATATCACTCTAAACCCCAACCAGAAATTAATCGTTCCCCCAAAAGCTTTACGTATCTTGCATACTGTAGAGTCCTTTTCATATACTTAACCGCCAAAACAGGGGTAATCAAAACTTAACTTGGCTCTGAACACTCAAATCATTTTAGAGATCAACAAGTTCTTCCTCCGAAATTTCCTCCACATTGAACTCGAGGAACCTCCAATTTACTAGGTCTCCAATGTATTTAAAATATCCATTTTTGGCGTTTTCCATGCCGCTGCCCTCTTTCTTAACATATTCTTTTGAAGGTTCAAATTCCCCTGCACTTGGTTGCTGCACCATACCAGTGTATTCCCATTTTCATTTATTAAAGTAACACGTCTCCAAGGTTTTCAGAGGCTTTTCACAAGAAGGGTAGACACAATCACAGCTGTCCTTTGCTAAATCAAACTTTCCATAACCGCCTTTAGAAAGTTTGCAACAAACACACTTCTCATATGCACTGTAGGTACGAGTACCATAGGCACCAACGAAAGTGATCCCTAAGTTCAGGATATTTGTTTTCGAGATGGTCTTACCAATACCATACCTGTGAAAACTGAGGTCCGTCATGCTGGAAAATTGAACCTGATCGTAACCACCTACATCTGCATAATCACAACTAGAAGATCAAAGGTGTAATACATAAATAGAAGTATTAGTTTCAAAATTCAGACTTGAGTCACCAAAAGACTTACATGGAGCGCGAGACCATGACTATAATGAACTAACTTTCGGTCGGCTTACCATTCTGAACTAACTGAAATGAGCTCCTGTCTGCTCTTTCCTTCTTGAAGACCCACACAATACTCAAACATGTATCAATTTTATAAAGCTAAGCCTTGCTACGATTGTCAATCAGTATGAAGTCAACGGCTTAGTTCATGCAAAAGCTCTACAACCTCTGAGAATATGAACTAAGGATGTTGCAATAACCGGCTAAATAGTTGTGCCTCCCGAGCAACAAATGAATCCAGTACGCTCTATTATCAAAGAGTAATGATATTGTATCCGAGAGATCTCTGGTTTTAATGATGAAGTGATTCTCGCAACCTATTTAGTAAATCTAATCTATGTGTTTCCAGGACAGATCACGCTCTGTTATCAAAGAGTAATGATATCATATCCGAGAGATCTCTGGTTTTAATGATGAAGTGATTCTCGCGAGTCGTAACCTATTTAGTAAATCTAATCTATGCGTTTCCAGGACAGATCACGCCAGATACAATTGTATCAGAAATTAAGACAATTATTAATTTCATTATTAACATTATACAGCTTGATTGCGTTACTCCGACTCGTGACCCCTACTACCTAGCCCATATACCCACTAGAGTTTTTGACGGGCATTAAAGGCGGTCACACGTCAAACTAACAGGTAGATAATTCTCATGCCAGTCAGTGATGACGTGTAAATTTTATTAACAAGTGTCAAATACATTTAAAAACTGAAAAAACATCCTGTGGGACGTCAAATTATAGGCCTGCTCGGCGTGAAGAGGAAAACTGACCCAACGCCTCAACTACCTTGACCTCTACGAATGTTGATCTTACCAACGATGTCTGACTCAAAGTTTAAGGCTCATCGTTCGATTCATCTTCTCCAATGATTGCGTGTTATTTCTCTACATTTCCCAACGTTATTGAGTCGTTACAATTGTCATAAATTCTAGTTAATTTTTTTATTAGTCTAGAATTGATTTAAATTCCTTGAATTTCTTTAGTGTAGAGTTAGCGATTGGATATTCGATGTCATTTTTAGGATTATTTATAACTCTTTCATTGTTTGAATTTTAAACCAATATTTCATCATTCAACATTGCATTGGATTAAATCCATTTGAATATTGCATAACAATAAATAAATTGAATCAAATAGTGAAATAAAACATGTAATCCTAAACCCTATGGAGTATTTAAAGAACCATAGCCTTATTGAATAACTAATACTATATGCAACCCATTAAATGTGAAAAGGATATCTTGTTTTTTTTATTTATTTTTATTTATGAGGTATATATATTATTGCAAAAATAGTTAACAAAACCCCTCATTTCCAATTAAAATCCGTAATATCCTTTTCAAAATATCATGATTAAAAATAGGAATCCATTTTTGTTGTTGGTGAATGTTAGATAGACATGCATTGTTTTATCACTTGGAAAATAAATTATTTTCTACATTCAATGCAAAAAGAAATAGGACTACATCTGTTCAAATGAAGTTTGACCGTATCTGTTCAAATATGTTATGTATTTTTCCTATAAATTTGTGAGGTAGTTGTATAGTATTCTAGTGTAAAAAGGGTGTCAACAACATTATCAAATATAATCAAGAACATTATCAAATATAATCAAGGCTTTATTCAAACTTTTAAAATCAATTTCATTACCGATACTAAGAAAGAGTATGAAATTTGAACATGGTTTAAAAGTACATAAAAAAAAACATAAAATTCTTGAACAAGTGTTTTCATAGTATGTATTTAGAATAGAGATGGTAATGAGTGTGGTAGCTTAGCAACACAGGATTATCTCATGAATAGATGTATGATGCAAATGGTAATAAAATAATCATAACATAGATATGAAAAATATAAATTATATAGAGTTGGTGCAATATAAAGAGTCATTGCAATATATTATCACCTTTTGATTATTAAGTGTCAACTAAATTTGAATACTAATTTTAATAGAAGAATTTTGTTAATGTTTGTTTGATATTGATATCAAGAATGATCCTTATACTACCTGCGTCATTACAATTTATTAATGTTGAGGGATTAATTATAGTTTTATATTGCGCCTCTAATTATGGGTGTTGTCTAATTGGATGGATTTGGGTAATTATTGTGTCCTTAATTATTATCGAAGTATTATTGTTTCCTTATTTTTTCTCTAGTGCCTTGTGAAATAAAACCGACTTATCTTGCACCTTGAAATGTTGATGTGGATTAATGCATTAATGGGATGGAACCCTGCGCACACTGATTTTTAAAAGTAATTTTTAATGTTAGACCCTAGACTCCTCGCGCGCAACGAAACCTTGATGTAAGGACTGATTAGAGACATTAGAATACTTGCGCGTGATGAATTTCTGTGGTGGTGAATGAACGTGGTGATTAGATTTCCTTATGTAAGTTCTGTATACAATCTCTTACCTTGTGCCTCCTCTTATGTGGTCATATGATGGATTAAAAACCCTAGTTGGCATCATTAATGTACTAACGAATGGTGAATTAACAACCTGTTGACGGGCGAAATTGACCGCTCGTCAACTGGAGGAGTGGATCCGGTCCGGGGTTGTCTAAATAACCCAAGCCGTTTGGAATAATCCACTCTGACGGGTTTAGCGGCTCCGTTAGCCGATCTAAGTCCTAGAAAAATGAAATAAAAACTAAGCTAAAGAAACTAATCTAAGTGAAAAACAACTTCAGCAAACTATATACAAATCTAATATATATATAGTTTACCAACTAATCTAAAACAATAATTCTACCTATTAAATGTTCAGTTGTCAATAAAATTAATTCTCCATTATATATACAGTATTTACAATATACAAATTTTGATCGAAATCTGCAAAAATCATATATAAATTGTCTTACGACAGCGAAGCTATAATTTTTTATTTTTATAAATTTTATGAGACAGAAATAAAATGACAACTATCTAAGCTAAGCAATAACATAACAATCCTAATTGTAAATTTGACTTATAGAGATGAACAGTGAGACACGTTCAGATTACAATAAATTTATATATTAACTAAATAATTAAATAGCACTAACAGACTAACCTGTAGTAACTCTTTCCAATTTGTCCCATGCACAATATTCGATTTAGATGTTCGATGGGGGAAACCTGCATCGGATTTTTCAAAAGCTTCTCGTAAACAGGAAGCAGTGACACTCTTGAATACGAATGACAGAACAAACAAGACGTACAACAACAACAATTTTATATTTTACAAATAATCACATCAAGATAAATCCCTCTACAAAGATTTGTACATAACTACTCATTCAAYAAAGAAGGTAAACCTTTTGTTCATTAAATTAAAATAGGGTAATTGCTGTAAGTAAAATGAGATACAACAAATATGGACAATACATTTAATCATATCGCATCAACCTACAACAAATCTTGATATCTAAAGTAGTCAATAATTTGATTACAAATTAAAATGCATAGAAACTTGAACAAAAGTAAGATGAATTGAAGCTAAAGCCGTACAACAAATCCACTTCTATTCGAGTCTGTATAATCAACAACCCATAGTCTCTGTTCTCCCAACAATGATGGGTTGTTTACAAAAAATAATAAGTATTTAAAGGCCACAGGGTGAAACATTCCCTGTGGAAATCATCAAAACTGTTTGCAAAAAATATGGGAACAATCTCCCATATTCCTATTTCTGCCTAAGACTAACAATCTAATCCCAAAACTGTGTAACAAAAGCATGTTCTAAAATTGCCATAATTGATCCAATTCCCATTGAAATTTGTGTGTACCTGCAGATGGACAAAAATAAACAATTTCAGATAGTGTTTAATTGTAAAATCAACAGAAATTCAAATTTTATGACTAGCTATAGAATCTCACGATTCTGTAGCTGGTCATATTTACAAACAAAATTGTATTAAATTAATCCAATGGTAAGAGAAATGTATGCGATCTATCAAAAAAATCCTTTATTACTAATTCAAAGAAAACCAAATCATTTTTTCTAATTCAAAACAAACATAATCATTTTTGAATCAATCCAATCAAAACAGAACTATATTCGATTTATCAAACAAATCTTTTATACTAATTCAGAGCAAACAAAATCGTTCATGCTAATTCAAAACCAACAAAATCGCTTATGCTAATTCAAAACAAACCAAATCATTCTAAAATCAATGTTGAAATAACATACCTTGGATGTAGGGATACGATTTGGTCAGGATAATTTCGAGTTAACAATGGCAGTGGCTGCCTCAACATTTTTGAACACGATAGAACCTGTGGTCTTTTTCCTCTTATCATTAACTTGCAGTCTATCATTTTCCTTAGACAACATAGTCACCCGGTCCTCCAAGGACTTAATTTGGGATTGCAACAGAGGGGCATCTGTATAGTATCATTGGAGCCATGAATTGCATTCATCACACTGTGGTCGATCAGACCGAGTCACTGTAGGTAAAGGATCTTTTAAAATACCAGGGGTTCCACTATCAAACTTGATCCAGGGGAAGTTAGGGTCATCCTTAAGGAATGGAGGGAGGTTGGATACGTAGTCATAGGGTTCGACAGAACAGAAGTCATGAGAGTATGGGTACTCCTCGGTCAGAAATCGCTCAATCTTAGAATCTGAATCTTCACTCAAAACAATAGGCTTATGGTCTGTGTTTTGTTTGGGCTTATTACAAGCGCACCTAGATACCTAGCGTGCAGCCTTCTTACCTTTGTTATTGACATCGGTCTTACCTTTGCCCTTTTTTCTTACAGGCCTCTTAACAGTCTTAGCACTGTCTTTCGAACATGGGTCAGATAGGGTGTTAGGTAGGTCAGCGTTGGGGTAGGTCGAAGGTTCGACAGCGGGTAGGAGGGTAGCAAGTGGAACGACAGGCCCGCCAAGGGTTTCAGTGACCACAGTCTTGTCCACTAGACCACATTCAGAAGTGGCAAAGCCATTCCTTAATAAGAAAACTTCCCAATAGTCACCACTCAACCTCAAATGATAAACAATGACGATTTTAATCAAACAGTGATGGAAGAGGCTGGAGTCAGCCTTCTCCCTCTTAAATCATTTAGCCATTTTATACAGACTGCGTAGGAGGTAGTGAGGCATATTCAAAGGGAAATCTATGAAATTCATAAGCAGTCAAAGATGGTAAAGAAACACTAAACCATATCTACCTTCGCAAGTAACAAATTGCTTAACAATGGCCAACAATCATGCCATCGAGAATTAAGGGCTGTGACCGGCATACCTTTATCACAACTGATAATTTTCCTCGAGGTAAACAGGAGCGGCCATGGCACTTCATCCACCTTCGAATTCTTAAACCATGTCTGTCCCTTGGCTGGCAAACCAGTGGCTGAGCTGAGGAATTCTTCGTTTAATTCGAGTTGGATGTCCCCAACTTTGGCCCTGCATCCATCGAATGTGAGGGAAAATTGATGAGCGACCGCGAGGTTGAAACCCTCGAATTTTTGAATGAAAAATAACCATCCATTACTCTCTGGGTCCTCACGAGCATTATCAAATAACAACAACGTTTGGATGCCATTAGGTTCTATGTGCACTAGAGGAGCCATAGGAGACAACACACAGTCAACAAGGTAATCGGTGGGGGGGTTGGTTTGGAAGACACAGGACTAACATCCCACAGGTTTTCCCAAAACAAACAGAGGTAGCCCGAGGTGCAAGGCAGACGTTAATGCATAGCATGCGAGGGTGGTGGAGTGGATTGAAACCATGGAAAAAATTCATGCTGGCATGTACAACCGATGATGCCTTGGTAATAACTTCATTCACATCACAATCCAAAGCTTTGTACACCAAATATCAAATGGATTATTCACATACTCATCGAAAGCCATAGCATTCATAACCAAAAGATTTTGACCAAATGAAATATGAAATAACCACTTGAAAACCATAGTGTTCATAGCCAACAATTGGTCCATATATTAAATCAACAATAGTGTTTGTATGATTCAAAGAAACCACTACATCGACCATTGCACCATGGGTTTAATCACAATGTTAATGCGTTCTCATGAAACCATTGCACCAAGGAATTTGATCRAAGACAAYAGAATATCATACCACCATTGTATCAAGGATTCAATCAAAAACACCAGAATATCATTGCATCACGAACTTATAAAATGAAGTCATATTAACAAAAGTCAAATGCAAAGTGAGTAAAGGCTTGGTGTTTTGATAAATGTATGATCAGTAGTGAGTTGGAAGTAAAAGAGTCATGACGACATAAAAAAAATCTGTAATAATCCAAAGATGATTTTAATGCTATCAACATGACCTCCAACTCAAAGTTTTCATGCTTGCAGTCGTGAAAAATGAAAACGAAAGGCAGGTGTGCGAAAGCAAAAGATAATAGTGTCGTTTCATTTAAAGAGTTGTGACGAGTATTGAGGGTTCAAAACCCTTGTGTAGGCAGCTTATAAGGAAAAGATAAAAATGCAAAATGGCTGCCAATAATGGCGACACATTGGTAGAAGTAGTTATCTCTGCCAAAATAACAAATCCAGCTTAGGATAATGAGAATAATTCTAACTCAAAAACAACCAGAAAATTGTTTAAACATCATCATTAATCATAAAAAATTGCAGCTGTGCTTAAAAGATGAAAACTAATAACAGTCTTAAGACAAGCGAGTCATGATATTAAAAATAAAATCTCCAATACTGTTGACAGATCCATTGCTGCCAGCAGGCATCCATAGCCTCGACAGGGTTGCCATTTAACCCACTCTGATATCTGTATCCTGCCGGGAAGTTCTAGATCAAAATAAAGGACATTTTATGGTCAAGAGATTTCATATTTGTAAATTTTCATATACCCGACATTGCTTCGTTGCCCGCGGGCCTGTTCAGTACCCCGACAATGTTGTCTTGGCGTCATGCATGCATTTCCCCACTGCCAGTAGACCTATTCAGCATCCCGACGAGTTTACAAACACTTTCCACAGCTCTTTTATGATTTATTTATTTTTTAAAGATATATAATTGAGTGGGGTGACGCTGTAAATTATAATATTTTAGACATATTTTTTTTTACAGACCTTGAAAGATTTTTTTTAAACTATCCTTCATTAAGATTCAGAGATGTTTTGTTGACAAAACCGACCTTCAAAAGTAGGGAGACATCTTCTGAGTTATTCCCTTAAGGAACTGGGACAGCGTAAGAAGAAAATAGATGATCGTGACAGGCTTCACTTACAGATTGAAATCAATAAACTTCTTTCAAACAACAGGCTTTCCTCAACATGGCTGTAAATTTCAAAAGTATATTGCA
>JASDQU010107091.1:65121-91562 GCA_032191745.1 Picea mariana
AGACTAGGAGGTATAATTACAAATAATGGCCTAAAGCCGACATAATTAAAATAAAATTACTAATCTAAATTACAACTAATGGCCTAAAGCCGACATAAATAAAATAGCATTACTAATCTAATATGCCCCAATTAAGGGGTAATGAGCCAGTACTAGGGCTTAGCATTCCCTCATGAGGATAACCCTTACATGTCTTGAATTGTTCCTTGTTTAGTTGTTTTATGTATGATGTTCATTATTGATTACATGCAGCTTTGAGTGATATTTTTATGATAGGACAAATTCAAAAGAACTTGTTCATTTATTTATCTCATCACAATCCACACAGACTTGTAGAAAGTCCAAAATCATAAGGGAACCAAAAAATCCCTATCATTCTATACACCTGTTGAACCTCCCTTCAGTATTGGGAGGTGTCCCTAAGTTTGATATTTGAAATTCCCACATCCCGGAGAGCCGAAAATCTGAAATGAATAAGGACCATTCGATCTGGAGAACATACGATGACCATTGTATTTGGGAGATCTACATCAGTAGACCACATCAACAAGTATGTGTGGGAGATCTACATCAACAGATCATGTTAGCAAATTCATATGGCATATCACGTCAGCAGACCATGTCAGCAAGGACGTGTGGCAGACCATGTCAGCAAGGAGGTGTGGCAGACCTCGTCAGCAAGGACACATGGCAGACCATATCAGAAGACCACATCAACAAGTACACATGGAATAAGTCAGATGATGACATGTGTCAAGAGGAAATTGGCTCATTCCAAGTCAATACATGACATCAATAAGTTACGTCACTCCGAAAGAATTACTTAGATAGCTTCACCACTAGAAAATGAAAAAAGCTCTGATGTCCCGAAGGACAAAATCCTGAAGTAGACATGGTTCGTCCGATATAAAGAAACACTTCAGGAGAATTCTCATCCATTGATATACTACAGTGGAAGGATAGTGTAAGTTGAAATAGGCGAAGTACCAGAGTAAATGGTGTTCATCCATCACGATGCTTGATTAACTCCTAGCCGTTCGATTAAACAATGAAATAATAAGTGTAAGGATCAAATCTGACCATTGATTTGTTTCCGTGAAATAAACCATCCGATTTGATTTGAAGGTTTGAAAAGTTGAAATCCCGAAGTTCCAAAGGGTGAAGTTCTGACAGCCGTCCATCTCATCAAGAGATTGAATCGTGATCGTTGATTCTGATAAGCACTCAAATGGTTGTTTCGCCTAGCATCTGGTCACCGTCATTGGTCATATGATGTAAGAGATTTAAATGAAAAGAAAATATGTCATTGTAATTGGGTAAACCTGTGGTTCTATAACGCTCAGTCACATGTAATGGTTTGAAGGAAGTGCCTTTGCAGAATTCGGTCTCTGTGAAAGTAGCAGAGATTCGATTGAGTTTAAAGCATGAAATTGATTCATATCTATGATCAATTTATGAAAATTCTTCACGTAAGAATAATACATAACAAAGTTTATGGTTAAGTTAATTAATAGGTGCGATGGTCCAAACGAAAGGACATAGTTTTTCACACTCACGCTGTTTTGAAGAATATATAAACACGAAAGAGTAGTGATAAGAAAGGATCTCTGCAGTGCAGATTAGAAGATCAAAAGATGAAGCATATTCTAGGAAGAAAATATGAATATACATATGCAATAAGGGTGGTTGGGTGGTGCAGGGGCAGGTTGGTGCCTACAGAGGAAGTTGGTGCTTCCTTGTCAGTTGTAGCTGACTAAACAGGGGGTGTTAGCTTCCTACTAGTTGGTGCTAGTGAACTAGGGTGTGGGTGCATCATGATCAATCAGTGTTGATAAAAAAGGAAGTACATATGCCTTTTATGTAATAAGTAAAACAAATTTTGCAATTAATAGAAAAGCGTTTGTGGGTTTTCCCATTTGGGTTCCACGATAAAATATTGTGTCAAAATTCTGTTTGTATAAATAAAAGAAAATTGATAAAATTATTGTGTCACTGATTCACCCCCCCTCTCAGTGATAGGATCTGATCCTTCAATTGGTATCATAGCAGGTCTCTTCACAAAAGGTTTAAATCACTTGAAGAGGAATATACATTAGAATGGATCAGTAGTTGATGATGTCATAAAAAATCCCCCTATTTAATGGTGAAGACTATGTCTTCTTGAGTGTTAGAATGAAAAGTTATCTGATGTCCATTGGACTGGAAGTATGGACATTAGTGGAAAAGGGATATGATGTCCCAAAAACCACTCCCACAGAAGCAGAAGACAAGAAATTTTTTTGGGACCATGCAAAGGATTTAAACACACTACAATCTGGATTGAGTAACAAAATCCTTGCTAAGGTACTAAACTTTAATAATGCAAAAAAACTCTGGGATAAATTGGAAACCATATATGTAGGAGATTCCAAGGTAAAGAGGGCCAAACTCCAGACTCTCAGAGTACAATCTGAAGGTCTCAAAATGAAGGATGAAGAGAATATCTCAGAGTACTTTGAAAGAATTCATAATATTGTTAATGAAATCATAGGATTGGGAGTATAAGTGTTAGACAATGATCTAGTTGAAAAAGTACTAAGAACACTACCGATTCTATACAATCCTAAAGTGTCCTCTCTTGAAGATCTAGAAAATCTAGATAAACTCACCATGGACGAATTGTATGGAATCCTCACTGCCTATGAGTTAATATTAGGTCATGAAAACGTCCCACAAGGAGAGGTAGCCTTCAAGGTGCTCAAGAAAACAAAAGGTCAGAAGAAAAAACCTCAATCCTGCCATCATGAAGAATCAGATGTGGAAGAAGCCAATTTTATAAAGAAACTTTAGAAAGGAGCAAGGAAGTACAAAGGCAAGCTCCCTTTCAAATGCTTTAACTGTGTCAAGGTTGGCCACTTTGCATCCAAGTGTCCCTATCCCAAGGATGACTCTGAGGATGAAGAAAACAAAAGTAAACGATACAAGAAGAAGGAAAAACCCAACTACAAGAAAAAATTCAACAAAAGAAAAAATAATTTCTACTAAAAGGAAGAAAACAATAGTTCATCAGAGTTCAATGACAGTGATGAATTTGATGATGATGAAGTCATTTTTATAGGTATTTAAGAGTCTAAGAATATATAAGAAATCAAACATGATAAAGAGTCATAAGATGAAGCAGAAGTTAATATGGAAGAATAACTTCTTAGTGCCTTAGATGAGTTAAGAAAATACAAAGCTAGATATAGACAACTGAAAAGTTTTGTAGTTGAAAAAAAAGAAAAACATGAACAAAAAGAAAAGGAGATGGAAAAACTCATGAGAAACCTGAAAAACCAAATCCTAGAAGAAAATAGGATCAAAGAAAGTCTGGAAAAGTCTCTTAAAGAAAAACAAACAACCTATGAAAGAATGGAGGCATAAATAGTTCACCTGAGAAAAGAACTGGATGCAAAGATCATTCAAACAAAATATGAAAATAGTTCTAGAATATTATATAATATTATTACCACACGAAGGGATTCAGGTAATAAAAATGGAATAGGCTATTCACAAGAAGAAATCCAAGTTAATTTAAAATATTATGCAGATACTCTCCTCAGTACATTCAAGAAGAAAAATGAAGAGAAGACAAGAAATGATCAGAACTCCAGAGGACCACTTTCACCCATCAAGAAGGAAGATAAGAAAATACCAAATAATCTCGATCAAAATAGGTACCCTCACATTTTCTTTGGTTATTTCTTTGCATGATCTAACTTCATACACAAAGCTATGAATTGTAGAGAATATAGAAGGAAAAATTTGAGGGTTACGAACTATAACCATAAACATAACCAAGTAGTAAATCAAGTCAAAAGAAGAAACTATAACTCCTTTGCACCTCTACAATAAGTGGACCTAGAATGCTTAAGATTCCATAACTATGGACATAAGGCCAGTAATTGGAAATTAATGGAAGCATCAGAAAAAACAAGATTCATTAGAGAGAAAAAGAAGATTTGGAAAGAAAAAACACCAAAGAAGGAATGTCTTATTGCCCCAAAAGCTCAAGATAAAAAGGATCTCTGGTATGTTGAGAATGGGTGCTCAAAACATATGACAGGTAACAAGGACAAGTTTTTAGACTTCAAGAAACAAAGGGGAAAAGTTACATTCGGTGACAATGCTTCAGGTAACATACTTGGGAAAGGCACTCTGAGTTTGGGAAAAGACAAAGCCAAGAATGTGCTACTTGTTGAAAAACTAAAACCTAGCCTATTAAGTGTCAGCCAAACATGTGATCAGGAGAACTTTTTCATCTTTGATTCCCAGAAATGTGAGATTAGGAGAGAAGACACAGGAAAACTAGTTGGTACTACTCCCAGAACTCCCGAAAATGTGTATATACTAGATGCAAAATTGAATGAGGAATGCCATATGAATATGGTAGATGAAATTTGGCTATGGCATAGAAGGTTGGGGCATATTAACTTTGACAACCTAGTGAAAGTCAACAATCTTGGTGTAGTAAGAAACTTGCCAAAGATCATAAAGCCATCAAATACTATGTGTAAACATTGTCAACTAGGGCAGAAAACTAGAATAAGGTTCAAAGAAAAAGAATACACAACCTAAAAACCTTTAGATCTTGTTCACACTGACCTATGTGGACCTACAAGGACCAAGCATTTGCAAGGAGAGTCTTACTTTATGTTCTTCATTGATGATTTTACTAGAATGGTTTGGATATGTTTTCTCAAAGAAAAATCAGAAGCACTTAACAAATTCAAATCCTTTAAAACCCTTGTTGAAAATGAAAAGAAGACAAAAATCAAACTTGGGAACTAGTTCCAAGACCAAAAAATAAAAATGTCATTGGAACTACATGGGTATATAAAAATAAAATGAATGAAGATGGGAAAGTAATCAGGAACAAAGATAGATTAGTATGTAAAGGGTATGCTTAGGTTGAAGGAGTAGACTATGAAAAAACATTTGCACCTGTGTCTAGATTATAGGAAATTAGGATGTTCTTAGCTTTCTCCAGCTACAAAAAATTTAAAGTGTACCAAATGGATGTCAAGTCTGCATTTCTCAATGGAAATTTACAATAGGAAGTCTATATTGAGAAACCATAAGGATTCAAATTAACTAACAAAGGAGACTATGTTTGTAAATTAAATAAAGCACTCTATGGACTAAAACAAGCACCCAAAGCATGGTATGCAAGGCTAGATTCTTACTTACAAAAACAAGGCCTCAAAAGGGGATCTGCAAACAACAATATTTACTGTAAAATTGATGGTAATAACATGATTATCGTGGAAATATATGTTGATGATATTCTATTTGGCAATGATGATGAAAAAATGAGTAAGGACTTTGCTAGGATGGTGCAGGAAGAATTTGAAATGTATTTTCTTGGAAAACTAAATTTATTTATTGGATTACAAATAATACAGTCCAAAAGAGGAGTCTTTATCCATCAGTCTATGTATGTTAAATATATGCTTAAGAGATTCTAGTTAGAGGATTGCAAACCTGTTAGTACACCTATGACAATTAAATGCGAACTAATAAAAGATGATGAGTCAAAAGCTGTAGATCCAAAACACTATAGATCTATGATTGGGAGTTTTCTCTATGTAACAACTTCCAGACCTGATGTCAAGAAAGATATTGGGATGGTGGCTAGATTCCAAGCAACACCAAAGGAGAACCATGTTCAAGTTTTTAAAATAATCTTTAGGTATTTGAAAGGAACCATAGATCTTGGTTTGTGGTACCCTAACAAGGATTAATTCACTTTAAAAACCTATTGAGATTATGATTGGGAAGGAAGTGTAGATGAAAGAAAAAGTACAAGTGGAGGAGCATTCTTTTTGGGAGAATCACTGGTATCTCGGATAAGCAATAAACAATCCTCAATTTCATTGTCTAGCACTGAAGCAGAGTATATTGCAACAGCGGAATGTTGCACACAAGTGGAATGGATGAAACAAACCCTACAAGACATCAAAATAATATTTGAAGAACCTACTATTATCCACTGTGATAATACAAGCACTATAAGTCTCACCAAGAACCTTGTTCAACACTCAAAATCGAAACACATTCCAATAAAATACCACTAACTAAGAGATCAGGCTGAAAGTAAGAAAATTAAATTGGAATATGTTCCAACAGAAGAACACGTGGCAGATATTTTCACAAAACCATTAAGCAGAGATGTATTTGAATATCTCAGGAAAAAATTGGGAGTAATCTTTCTTCCAACCTAAAACTCTCAAAATAAATAAAAATGAATCAATTGGCACCAAATCAGGGGGAGACAACAATCAATGTCAGAAGGAGTCATTCAGTTATGTCAGGAAAAGTGTGATTGCGGGAGCAGTTACCAATGGTCAAGACTCTGATCAGAAGTATTTAGACAGAGATATCATAAGAGGAGAAACCCTTTTCCATTGATGTTAAAGGGGGAGAGCAAATTCAGATGAGAGAAGCATCATCACATGGTGAGATTGTGTATGAAGCTTGTGATTTTCCATTAATGACAAAGGGAGATATTGTTGGACATAGTGTCATTGTTGTATTTTCATTGATGTCAACAGTCGATATCAATGATGTGAAGATATGTAGAGATTAAAGCTCAGGAGAGTTAACGAATGAAGATCAAATCTCAAAATATATGGCGCACTGAAACTTAGTAGGTATGGCACGATAAAACTCAGATCAAATCAAGACCGTTGATGCATAATCACCAGATCAACGGGATGAATTGTGGAGAGAGAAATAAGAATTAAACTACTGACTAGTTACTATCCCGTAATCGGTCTAGATCGTCAGATTTCATAAACCCAAATATCAATGACTATGGTTGATCTAACAAATGATTAGAATAAGTCATATTAAGTCATGACTGTTGGATGCGCAATCACCAGATCAATGACAGGGATAGATTGCAGAGATCGAAAGCAAAATTAAATGTTGTGTTATTTCCAATCCTGTAATTAGTCAGAACTGTCAGATCTTATAGCCTCGAAGATCGACAATTGTGGTTGACTCACCAACAACGCACAACTTCAAATTGTAGATTTTTGGCGATGAGTTAAATCACTCGCAAGTTGTGGTTCCACAAAAATCCTTAATTGTTGTTCTGCTTCAAGTGTTTTCATAACCGTTGGATCACTTTAAAGTGGAAGGATAGGATAAGCAGGGAAAAAGTTGAGAATTTGATTATCCAAATACCCATCAGCTGTCAGATCAGACCTAAATTCCCATCAGCCGTTAGATCATATTAAAGTGGAAGGATAGGATAAGCGAGGTAAGATCTAAGATCTCATTTATGCGAATTTCCACCAGCCATTGGATCATTCTAAGTGGAAGGACAGGATAATATAAAAGAGTAGCATCATAGACAGATCGATCTGTTGATCCAAGATCCTGACCGAACAAACATATTTCACTTCGGGTCTAAATATGTGAGGATTTTATGCTCCAGAAAGTTTGAGATTTGAAATTCTCGAATCCTAGAGAGTTGGAAATACGAAATGAATAAGGAGCATCAGATCTGGAGAACATACGATGACCGTTATATCTGGGATATCTACGTTAGCAGACCACATCATCAAGGATGTGTGGGATATCTATGTCAGCGGACCACGTTAGCAAAGACATATGGCAGATCACATCAAAAGACCACGTCAGCAAGGATGTGTGGCAGATCACATTAACAAGAACGTGTGGTAGACCAAGTCAGCAAGGACACATGGAAGACCACGTCAGCAAGTACACATGGAATAGATCAGATGATGACATGTTTCAAGAGAAAATTGGCTCGTGCCATGCCAACATGTGACGTCAATAAGTTACATCACTCCATAAGAATTACTTCAGGATTTTCACCACTAGAAAATGAAAAAATCTCTGAAGTCCCAAACGACGAAATCCTGAAGTAGACATGGTTCGTCTGATCTAAAGAAACACTTCGGGAGAATTCACATCCATTGATCTACTACAATGGAAGGATAATGTAAGTTGAAATAGGCAAAGTTCTGGAGTAAATGGTGGCCATCCATCATGATGCTTGATTAAGTCATAGCCGTCGAATTAAACAATGAAATAATGAGTGTAAGGATCAAATATGACCATTGATTTGTTTTCGTGAAATAAACTATCCAATCTGATTTGAAGGTTTGAAAAGTTGAAATCCCAAAGTTTCGAAGGGTGAAGTTCTGATAGCCATCCATCTCATCAATAGATTGAATCATGATAGTTGATTCTGATAAGTGCTTAGATGCTCGGTTGCTCTAGCGTCTGGTCACCATCGTTGGTTATATGATGTAAGAGATTTAATTGAAAACAAAATACATCGATGTAATTGGGTAAACTCATGGTTCTGTAATGCTCGGTCACATGTAACGGTTTGAAGGAAGCACCTTTGTATAATTCAGTCTCTGTGAAAGTAGCAATGATTTGATTGAGTTTAAAGGATGAAATTGATCCATATCTGTGATCAATTTATGAAAATCCTTCACGTAAGAATAATACATAGCATAGATTATGGTTAAGTTAATTAAGAGGTGAGATGGTCCAAACGAAAGGACACAGTGTTTCACACTCATGTCGTTTTGAAGAATATATAAATGAGAAAGAGTAGTTATAAGAAAGGGTCTTTGCAGTCTAGATCAAAAGATCAAAAGATGAAGCAGATTCCAGGAAGAAAAGCTGAAGATACTTATGCATTAAGGGTGGTTGGGTGGTGCAAGGGCAGGTTGGTGCCTGCAGAGGTATTTGGTGCTTCCTTGTTAGTTGTAGCTGACTAAATAGGGGGTCGTAGCCTCCTACCAGTTGGTGCTGGTGAACGAGGGTGTGGGTGCATCTTAATCAGTCGGTGCTAATAAAAAAAAATTACATCTTCCTTCTATGTAACATGTAAAACAATTTTTTTAGTTAATAGAAAAGCGTTTGTGGTTTTTCCCATTTGAGTTCCACGATAAAATATTGTGTCAAAATTCTGTTTGTATAAATAAAATAAAATTGATAAAATTATTGTGTCACTGATTCACCCCCCCTCTTAGTGATAGGACCCAATCCTTCAGTAGCATCTCATGCAACACCATGATGAGGCAAGAGGATCTAAAACCATCAAAATGAAATATCTCCAAGAAAAAGAAGTTGTGTACCCCAGGTCTATCATCAGGTCACCCTGATCTCACCCTGAAGATGACAGACATAAATCTTCCTATTGCATGTCCTCAAAAAAAAAATTCTAACTTGGTACATATTGTCCATAACCTCTGAATCACCAGTGAAGATATTCATAAAAAATGTTGGTTTAAGAAAGGACCATAAAAAACAGGGTATGTTTGTTCTATGCATCTATCCATGTGAAAATATTTATATCAGGGAGACCGAGGTGAATGGTCGTCATGCCCATTCCAAAAGGTCCAATAAGTCTAGCCAAATAATTTGTCTTTTATATGTTCAGAGGTTGATGAATATGGTTATCAGAACATTGTTAAGAGAAAATCATACAACCAACATCAGTCAAAGTGATCTACAGGAGCTCAACCATATCCATTTTTCTTATGCTCTGTTCTTTCCTAAAGAGAATGAAAGTTTGAATGTGAAGATTCAAATATCAAGCCCTCTCCATTAGTAAGATGATACCAAATTCATGTATATATCTCTAGCATAGATGTCTATACTTATGCCTCAAACATCTTTGAACCATGCGAACATAGTCACATAAGGCTAAGTAAGAAGAAAATGATACGAAGCCTGATTAGTATCATTGCAAACAGTTTGAAGCAACACTTTTGGTTCAGAAGAAGCAAAGATGACAGCCTCCAGGTCAAAATCCAATCAAATATTCAAGTATTTTAGTCCAAATTGTCTTCTAGAGTTGTTTGTAGCATTTTTCGACTATTTTTCACTCATAGCACTTTAAACCAAGGATTTTCCAACGAGGTATAAGACAAGTTTAAAGTGAATTCTATTTTGGTCAAGGATGTAGGAGGTGTCGATGCTCAGCTGTCATGAAAGTTTCCAGAGAGTATAGTCATCCTCCATCACATAGAGGAGTTGTCAAAGACCAAACATAAGGATATGGATTGAATCCATAAAAATAGGATCTAGGTCCTTAGTCATTGTATTTGTTTTGATTTAGAGATATTATAGGTATTTGTTTGTTCATTTCATTATGTTTATCTAATAAGAGATGAATTTCATCTCATATTTTTATTGATAGACTAAGCTATGAGTAAAATCATCCTGTTATAATTGGTCATTCACATGTAAAGCTATGCATATGTGTTTCTACTGATATGATGATCATTATCTATATTTCATACCTTGATTTAACTTTCCGAGCAACTAGAGTTGAAGGCCTTCTGTATTAGAGTGATTTCATGTGTATTTTGAGTGAATGAGAGCATTATTATGTCATCCAACTTGATCTAGTTTATACATTATTCAAATCATTTTAAGTTACCAAGCTCATTCCCTTTACAGTCAGGGAAAAACTCTTGGAGTGATAACAGCTCCCTTTGAACCTAAATTAAATAGATAAGTATGGGTCACATGGGGACCAAGAGAATGAGAAAGAAGCACTATCAATGCTTCAAGGTATGAATCTCCTTTAACAAATTGCATCTGATCAAGCATATGTGATTTGTGATTCCTCTTTAATTGTTAATTATTTGGTAAGTAAATGCACACTTTATTCCCCAAACCTTGGAAGAACCATTTGTTGAAATAAGTCCTTGCTCAATATTTTGAAATTATTTCCTACCTCCATATTTTGAGAATCAAGAAGTAGATCAAATGGAAAATTAAAATACCTCATTAGGAGTAGGAATTTTGAATGTATTAATAAGGGTTTACAACTTATATTGCATCAATAATATCCCATGAAGTCTAAATATGGGTAGAAACTATCATTTGGAGGAATATTAACAAGGTTTTATAGGGAAGGGGAGAGTCCCTCCCACCACCATCACATCAAGAATATGGAAAGGGAATGGAATTTAAGCTTGCTTCTCATTACTTCCCTAGAAACATCTATCTCCATGTTCTTTATCATAGTCATATTTCCCCTCCTCGGTCTTCATGATCATTCCTTGCATGGAAGTGTCAACCTCCTAGTTATCTTTCTTAGCATCACTAACACAACATAGGTTTTGAATCTTTTGCTCCTCTTAGCAACATATATTTCCTTAATCACTTTTCTAAGTAAATACCTATCTCCCTTGTTTTCTATATTATGGAATATTGTATATTTTTCTATCTAATAACCTTGATATTATTGAAATACAAAGCATCTCTACTAAGAGAAAGTTACTAGTTCTTCTCTCCAACGAAAAAATGTGATTTTGAGTTCCATATGGAGTTTTTTTTTCATTAGGTAAATTAACAATAGAAAGTTGTTTCCATTTAATCTTGCAATATCATTTGAGAGTGGCATACCACCATGAAATTTAATCCAACCACACCCATTTCACTATGGCACATGGAGTCTATCACTAATTATATTTTAGAGGAAATAAAGGAACATTTAAAATGGCTATGCTAGAGTGAGACCATTGCATATATTTTCCAATCCACAAATTCTAATGCATATCTACTAGCTTTGGTAATAGATCCATATTAACCAATTTGACACTTGTAGGTTCCAAGGATGCTCCATTTATTCACTATGCACATTTTTTTCTATATTATATTTAAAAATAAGTAAACAGATCTAAATTAAAATAACTAGAATTGATGGTTATATAAGCATATATGCTGAAAGGAGCGATCACACTTGATTTGATGAACTAGTCAACAATACAGTTGGAATAGTTGGCCTTGTGTGTTTCTCTTTAGTTGTATGGCCCTTTGTTAGTCTTGAGCTTCCTTCAATCGACGAAGAGAGATCTTAAAGTACCTGCCAAAATCATTCAACCTCCATAAATATCTAAAACATCAATACAAGTAATATTACCTTATTACTATAGCTAGGATATCACCTTATTAATATTACTATAGCTAGGATATCACCTTCCATCCAATCACAAAAGGGTTGAAAATGTCTATTGACCACCCATCAAGACATGAGTTTTTATCCTTTCGAAAGGAAAATGCTACCTCCGTTAGTTCTTCCTTTGAGACTTATGCATAAAGGTCTTCATTTCCTACAATGGAGAAATACATAATTCTTGAGTACCCCCTATAGAAAATTGTCATAAAGTATTCAAAGGGATTCAACAACAATGAACTAGTTCAAAAGAGATCATTTTTAGCTCCATACACCCTTCGTTGATTGAAATAAAGGGCCACACATATTATTTTTGTCTAACCCTTATTCTATAATTTCCAATTTTTAATGGATGTTTACTTGTATCAATCATTATAACTTTTATTATGTCAAAGGTGTTTCTTTATTATGGTCATATCCACAATGATTTTTACTTCTAAGCTACCAACCAATTTGCACAAACCACATCTGTGCAACAATTGTTGTCTATCCTATCCCATGTGTCAATTTATGTTTGCATCATGTGGCAATGGTTTGAATGCAAGAGTTTCTTTGTCTGCTTATTGGGTTTCTTTGTCATTGATGGTGTTTGTTGATGGGGGTCTATAATATATCATCTCCTCCATAAATGTATATACTTTAGTGATAGATCTCTCTAAAACGACATTTTTTTCAAACTTGCACTTACTCCCTCCATCTTTGTTATTAGGCTTAAGTTCTTATTTTCTAGTTGTTGTATGGTATCCATGTGTTGCATTTTGAGAAATTGAGACTTAAATTGTTGGTCAAAAATAATTTTTTCATGCCACATTAAAGAAATTTGTCTCTCTCTGCTTTCTACTTCCCTCCTTGACTTTGCATTGGTTATCCATCCAAGGATCTCTTCCCCTGCTTCCTCCAACTAGTATAGGAGGTCTTGTACATTAGTATCATAACTTCCTATATTAGTTGCTTCTTGGGTTTCTTCCATGCCCATTTCAATACTGGAAGGAGGGATGTATTTTATGCTATATGTGGTAGGGATATGTGGAGGAGTTGTTAGATATTGTGCCACCATTATCTCAAACATTGGCTCAATCTCTCCATTGAGCCACCCGATGTATTGGACATCACTCAACATTGAATAATTCCCAATTATGGAGCATGTTATTTGGTATCCCTTTGGAAAAATATGCCACATAGGCCCAAGGGTATATTTTTATTGTCTACAAATCTTCCCACATGGAAACTCTTCCCACAGTCTTGTGGGTAGAGTTGTAGCATCTACAACTTTTTCCACAATCCTGTGAGCGGAGTTGTAGATGCTATAGATCTATCCACAGGTCTTTGGGAAAAGTTGCCTTTCAATGTGCCAAAATGACCAACATATAAGAGGATTGTTCCTATCTAATGAGTGTGAGACATCAAGATGTCTCACTCTCATTAGAGAGGCACAATCCTCTTATACGGTGGACATTTCATCACATACAAAGGAAACTCTTCCCACTTTCATTTCTATGTGCCTAAGTGACCACCATATAAGAGGATTGTGCCTCTCTAATGAGTGTGACACATAAATATTCATCACACTCATTAGAGAGGCACAAGCATCTTATATGGTGGTCATTTAGGCACATAGAAAGGAAAATTTTCCCACGGGAAAGGAAACTCTTCCCACAGGCATGTGGGAAGAGTTGTAGAATCTACAACTATCAATGTTTGATAAGTCTAGGGTTAAGATAGACATATGATAGTAATAGTTGTGCCTAAGAATTCTTACCAAAAAATTAATGAGTTCTTATATTAGGCTATAATTGTACATTTTGTGTTTTTATTGTGTGAGAGGTAGTCGAGATTCCATTATTTATTTGTTTATTTCAAGATGCTCCATTATTCCATTTAATTCCCTTCTTTCAGGAACAATACCAATGATGGTTTAACTTACACACAAATAGTACGAGTAAGTGTAGATCTGAAATTAATTGAAACAATATGAAATACATCACAATAAAAATTTTCCTATGTGCAAAGGAACCTAGACAAACCACTTTATGTATAGAGAAGTTAGATAAGAGAAATCAATTTGGCCATAATAAAAAATTTGCTATGTATAAAAGAGCCTAGATAAACCACTATTTGTACAAATAAGTATGATAGGAGAAATCCATTGGGCCATAATACATTTGTTGAATGAAGGGGAGGATCAAAGAAATTATAGTGAATAATTGATTTGAAAGGAAACAATTCTCCCCTGGGCACTAAGAAAAAGATTGAATCTAACATGTTCTACTTGGATTGGTTTAGTATGATGGATATTTAAACTCATTATTTCATAGTTTGAAACCTTCCATATATTATTCACATTATTTAAATATATCATCTTTGAAACCTTCTACCGACCCCGCATAGTGAGCACTAGTGAATGGGGCCAATGTTGAAATTTATTCAATATGTGCCTATATGCATTGAAATTTTACATGGTTAGACTAGACACATGCCTTGACAGTATGGGAGGGTTTCAAGACTCAAGGATTTATGATGTCCCGACCACATAATCTTTGAGATCATCCATGTTTGCAATAACGTTCATAATGGGCATAATTGGGATCATCTTTGATATGTCATGGTACTACTCTTTCAGTGGGTGCACAATATCACACGATGAATATGTCGTCTTTCCCACCTCCATTGGATGAGAAAGTCAACGGAAAATTTCTCTTGTGGATGAGTAGTTTGGTGGCAACATTCTTTCAAGTTGTAATTAGGTACACTTTTGTGTTGAGTTGGATCATCACAATGCCACTCTAATTTCTTCCAACTATCATGGACTAGATACTTGGTTAAAGGTTTTCTAATTTTTCTAAAGGCATGGGGTTAAGGTATGGGAGGGTTTCGATACTTAAGGATGTTTTATGTCACCGCATAATACTTAAGCATGGTTTTATTATTGAATTACCAAGTCGAGTTGATGTCACAGAAGCATCAATTCACCCACCAATGTTATATTGCACCGACCATTGATTGCTTTATGGGAAACCTAGTGGAGTATAGCCTTAGCTCTTAAATAATTAATAAGAAACTATTTCATGGGCATGGGGTTAAATTTTTTCTAATTTTCCTTTCCTCTATGATTATATACAACCATCTATCTCTCTTCCAAGGTTTGTTAGTTCGTCATTGTTGCATTAGTTTTGGTCATTTCTAAATTTGGATTATTGAATAACTAAGGGGAATATAGTGTGGGGGCTATGTGAATAATGTTGAGAATGATCACAAGAGAATTTCCATGAGGTAGGAGAATGCATGAATGACTCACACTTATTGAAAATGTTTAAACTCCCTACTGATGTGGGGATTTATTTAATGTTGGAGGATATCAAAGATGTGTCATTGCGACTAAGTGGACATATGTTGTTGAGAAGAATGTCATCAACTCATCATGTTCACTCATAGATTATTCAGGGGACGATGTCATCATATCATCATTTTTATTATTTCTGTCATTCACCCACCACAAATGTCATCTTGCACCGACCCTGCATAGTGAGAAGTGAATGGGGACAACTTTGATATTTCTTCAAACTGTGCATGTATGCATCGAAATTAGACATGGTTAGACTAAAAACATGGCTTGACAATATGGGAGGGTTTCAATACTCAGTGATGTATGATGTCCCCACATAATCTTTGAGATCATCCACATTTTCATCAACGTTCATCATGTTGCACCTCTCATTGTCATCATTTGTCATTCCCTTCTATAGAATCGTTGTCAGAACTATCTTGAAATTTTTCATGGAACTTCAAATACACCCATTACAAATTTCTTCCACTGACCCCGCACAGTGAGTAGTGAATGGGTCCAACGTTGAATTTTTTTCAATATTTTCCTGTATTCATCAAAATTTGACATGGTTAAACTAGATAGTTTCCTTGAAGGTATGGGAGGGTTTCGATACTTAAGGATGTTTGATGTCCCCGCATAATATTTGAGATCATCCATGTTTGCATCAACATTTAATATAATGGATGTCTCATAGTGAGAATATTGAATGGGGCATGCCTTGAAGGTGAATGAGCATAGTAAAATTTCTTCCATTGACCCCACATAGTGAGCAGTGAATGGGGCCGGTGTTGAAATTTCTTCAAACTGTGCATGTATGCATCACAATTCGACATGGTTAGACTAGACACATGCCTTAATGGTATGGGACTATAGTTTCAAGACTCAAAGAATATGTCCGATGTCTCAGCCACATAATTTTTGAGATCATCCATGTTTGCAACAACGTTCAAAATGGGGCATCTCATATTTGTCAAATGTTGTTGTTTCCATCCATATAATCTTTGTTGGAACTCTCATGAAATGTCATGGAACTTCCAATTCAACCACCACAAATTTCATGCACTGACCCTGCATAGGGAGCACTAATGAATGGGTCCAATGTTGAAATTTCTTCAATATGTGCCTGTATGCATTGAAATTTGACATGGTTAGACTAGAAACATGCCTTGATGGTATGGGAGGGTTTCAAGACTCAAGGATGTTTGATTTCTCGGCCACATAATATTTGAGATCGTCCATGTTTGCAACAACGTTCATAATGGGGTGTCTCATATTTACCAAATGTCGTTGTTTCCATCCATAGAATCTTTGTTGGAACTCTCTTGAAATGTCATTAAAGTTCCAATTCAACCACCACAAATGCTATGCATCGACCCTGCATAGTGAGCACTAGTGAATGTGGCCAACATTGGAATTTCTTCAATATGTGCTTGTATGCATCGAAATTTGACATGGTTAGACTAGACACATGCCTTGACGGTATGGGAGGGCTTCAAGACTCAAGGATGTATGATGTCCCGACCACAAAATCTTTGAGATCGTCCATGTTTGCAACAACATTCATAATGGGTGTCTCATTGTCAAATTTTGTTGTCTCCATCTATAGAATCTTTGTTGGAACTCTCTTGAAATGTCATGGAACTTCCAATTCAACCACCAAAAATGTCATGCACCAACCCCACATAGTGAGCAATGAATGTCGAAAACGTTGAAATTTCTTCAATATGTGCCTGTATGCATCAAAATTTGACATGGTTAGACTAGACACATGCCTTGACAGTATGGGAGGGTTTCAAGACTCAAGGATGTATGATGTCATACAAAAACATTTTGAAACAATTTCAATGTTGGCCCCATTCCTAGGTCATCGTTTCCCATCATGTAATCTATCCCTAGTACAATGTCTTTTAATAGTTATTTCTTTTAAAATTCGACCGATCAGAAAATTAAAATGAAACGAGAAGAGCCCTAGTATAATGTATTTTAATAGTTTTACTCTAGCCGAGAAGACCCGAAAACCCTTTTTGAAGTGTCGTTATTATAGCAAACTTGTTGCAACATCCGTAAAATGCAACATATTTATAGATTTTATAACATCGCAATTCCGACGATCATTGAACAAATCAAAGTTGACTTGGTCAAAATACTAGGTGACCGTTGGAGGGAAAAAATCTAGTTTCCACAACGTCGTAACTGTGATAACTATCTTCACAAACGTGGTAAGAGAGATGATTATGTCACAAACATGGAAAGAGAGATGACTATGTGGAAAATGTGGCAAGAGAGATGACAACGTGGAAAGAGAGACACCAACATGGAAATAGCGACGTTATCGGGCAATATGGAAAAAAAAAAATTAAAATTTCCTCTATTTTTCGATAGTATGGCTGATTTTGTCCATAAAGCGACAAACAAAACGTTGGAATTTTTACAATATGTTCTAGTAAAGGCACATGACAAGGTGAGTATTGGTTTGAAAAGAGTGTTGATACTCATTATAGTTCCTATGAAGAGGTATAGATTCACATTTGTAAATGAAACAACCTAGTAATGGAAAAAGGGCCCAAGCTTAATAATAGGTAATTTTTAATAAGCAGAGAAATACTCTAGTAGAGAGTGTTGTGTGAAGGGATAGCTAAAAATAGGACTGGATTCCACAAATCAGGATTGTGTGGATTCTATTGCAAATTTATGATTGTAGGATCCATTATAGAGGAAAGCAGAGAAGATCTTGTAGATTTGGATAGGAAAATAAAGATTTGCAAAGGGAAATGCAAAGCTATATAGTAGGTAATGATTAATGGTTGACAAAGGACTCATGAAGAGTATAGAAAGATTAGTATTTATCTTCTATGGAGTCTGAATGGATTGCAAAGGTAAATCAATTGATATTATCACATGAAAAATGAAACTTGCAGGAGAAAAATGACATTTGCATGCATAGGGAATTAAAGAGGACTCCATAGAGTTGAAAGTAGAATGTAGTGAAGGTGACAAAGTTTGCTACAAGAGAAAAGAAAGGATCTCATGAGATAAGATCTAACCCATGGAGAGGATGAGACATCTATGAGAGAAAGCATATAAATGGCTAAAAAATAATTCCTTGTCAAGGATTAGCCACTTTGCCTAAAAGTATTCAAAGTAAGAAGGCCTCTTATGTTATTAGAATGCACAGTGGAAGTAGGGTACAAGTACAAAGAAGTCAAGGGATAAGATAATAAAGGTTATTCATTGAAAGTACCAATGGAGAAACATAACATTCCATTGGAATAAAATTGGTATTGAGTGGACAAGATAGGGCTTCAAAACTACTCAATGAAGTGAAGAAAGTGTTCAAAAAAATTGGGAATCCCATGGATAGTCAGAGATAATGATAATCTATGTCATAATGTTAAGGGTTAAGGTAGTTGGAAAATATTACAACATTATATGATCGTATGATATAGAGTACATCATTCCAATGTGGTGGAAGTTTCTAGCAAGGTAAAAATTGGAGCTGATTTCCTAAGTGGAAGCAGTGGCCAATAGGGAATATTGGCTAGAAATGCAGAATGGCCAAGTGAGACGTGGATAGAGAAGGTTCATATCAAGGAATGATAGTGCACATATGAGTAGAATGGCACATCACAATAATGCAAGGATCTACATGAATTTAAGAACAACCAACTACAACACAAAATAAACACATAAAGATGAAATAAATATGTATTGGAAAGCATACTAGAAGTATTGCATAATGCATATAGGGAAGCTAGAATGCATGTGCATGAGTAAGCATGATGAGGTTAGATTCTTGTTAAATATTGGTGTACATTTGTGCATGTGGACATGCTTGAACATGCTTGTACCATGATTATAGAATGAGAGTATTCTATTGTTGTATATGTGAAATAATGATGTCATGGTAATTGGATATGACTAATGATGGATTGTGTATCCAGGAAGGAGTTTATTTCACAATTGAAAGTGTTGATGATGATGTTGCATATGATAACCATCCATATGAAGAAATATAAGAATGCTAAAATGTTGAATAAGAGGTCGGTGAAGGAATCCTATGATCTTCTACAAATACCAACTAATTAGGTAGCATTAAATAAATTAATAAAATCCTTGCAGGTATGCATTTGGGTTGCTTATAATGCATAAATGTTGAAGGAAATTTCGGTAAGAATTTCCTCATCCAAAATTTAATTTAGAAAGTGATCTTTTTATATGATTTGAATTCATTCATGAGAATAATATACCATGTGGTGTGGTAAAGGTTGGAGGCATGGGACATTCATAAAAACTATTTAACTTATGAATTCATTCATATGAAATAATTCCATTCCATGTTATGTTGGTTATGAGATCATAACCAAGTCAATTCAGGAGGCATATTCATGTTATAAAAATGGATGCCAATAGATATAGTCATGTGTAAGGCCATGTTGTGTTTGGATGTGGAAGGGCTATAGAGTCATATAAGTTCTTAATGATCTTCCTAATTCTAATCAATGTTTGGAATGCAACCTCTTTCCTGACACTAAAGAACACTAAGGGATTATATTTATGGTGTTGTTTATGGGTTGAAGAGGAAGGTATCCATAAGATCTAACAAGTAATTGGGAAGAGTGGGATAATGTGTTGAGGCATTGGCTAGACATTCCAACTCACCTTGGAAGAATACATGACATAGATATGT
This sequence comes from Picea mariana, assembly GCA_032191745.1. NCBI lineage: Eukaryota > Viridiplantae > Streptophyta > Pinopsida > Pinales > Pinaceae > Picea > Picea mariana. The sequence continues at coordinate 85,114 of JASDQU010107091.1, forward strand.
GGTATTTTGTAGTCAATGTAAGAATTAATTGTGTAGATGTGGCCATGGGTATTGTTATTGATCCGGATTGGATCATTATATTATTTTTCAGCTATATTGATTCTTTCAAAGTGGAAAACAATTGGAGTAATAAACTTGTAGGGTCATTTTAATGGCAATTCCTAGTTTGGAAAATTGGGTTTTGAAACCTTCTAGATCCATTTTGAGGCCTCAAACAACATTTTTTGGGGTCAAAGATTTCCTAGCGTAGCTTGGACCCTATGATTCTATTATACACATAGAGACCTTTTTAAAAGTGAAAACATTGTGTCAATCAGAGTTGGTATGTGAAATTTATGCCTCCTATAAGTTGACCTATTGTGTTTACCACCATGGTACGAGAGGATGCCACGTTATCCACCACTACTCATGTATATGGGGATAGCCATGTGAGGAATTTCAACAATATTATAGAAGGTACACAACCTTATCACAATTCAGGTTTGAGGAAGTCAAAACCCTAACCCTAGGGTATTGACCACCATGGTACAAGAGGATGCCATGTCAACCACCATTACTCATGCATATGGGGCTAGCCACATGAGGAATTTCAAGAAGATTTTAGATGGTCCAAAACATTATTACAATTAAGGTTCTATTGACGGGCATATGTGACACACCATCAACTCGAAGGGAATAGTCCAGTCCGAGGTTGTCTAAATAAGGGATATAATATAAACTACAAAAATAAAATAGCTAACTATGCATTAATGAATATATACTATATACATTCTCTATTCACACTTTTATATACAAAATATACAAATAAACATGTGCAAGATTTACGAGAAACCTTGTAAACTAAGGTTGTACAAGAGAAACGAATCTTAGGAAAGATTAAATAAATCACTACTAATCTTATTTTAACCTTGAAACTAAAAAGGAAAATAAATGAATGTAAATAATAATGTTTTAACTTAAATAAACAAAGTATTTAATCTTAAATGTTAATTTGCATTCCCAAAATATAAATCAAAACAAAAAGAAAAACATTAACATATAATTGGCCAGTATTTAAAGAGAAATTTTGGTTGTGTCTTCATGTATAACGTTGCTCGAACAACCTGTCTGTTAAGAGAAATCTATAGCATAAGGTTGTGCAATTCTAAGATTGTGACAGTGTCAGGATGAAAATCACTTTGATTGAAAATTTAAATCTTATTTAAAATGCAGAAAGAATAACTTTCAAATCATGATCCTTAGTGAAGATGTATATTAATCGACAATAAGAAAAATATCAATTGAACAATTATATCTTTACAAATCTGAATTACATGAATAAACTCAATATAATACAAGATTTGTATAAAAAATAATACAATCACCAATATCAAGATAATTGGGATAATATACTGTTAAATATTGACAAAATTAATTCATAAATGATAGCAATTAATCATGTATTGATAAAATAGACTAAAGCTATTTTAAATCAATGCATAATCAATTACTCAAAGAATATGAAGATATTATAATGAAAACAAAACCATTTTACTCACGGGATGAAAGCCATTAAGCAATCTGGAATTTCATATTCTTCTTCGAAAATACTGATCCATTCTCCCAAAATTCCAACCATATGTTACTCCATTTGAAAATAAAAAGTTTACAAAATAAATAATATACAAAAAAGAAAGGATAAAAATTCTCCTCTAAATTTCTTGCATCCTCCAGGATCTGAACTTTCTCATATATTTATGCAATGAATGAACAGTCTGGGTGTCACTAATAATTTTCGCCACCTGGAATTTTTCTCGTAAAGAAACAAAAATATCTCTCAAATCACGCATTTGTTTGGGGAAAATATCGTGAGTAAGCTAAATGGGTCCATTATGAAGATGGGTTTTCAACTGTTTCTTCATATTCCTCATGGTTTGGTTGCAATCAATCTTGCAAAATTGGTTGAACACATTTCCAAATCTTATCTACTGTTGCTCATAAATTATTTGCAGCTATCCAATGTTATTTTTGGATCAATTATCTTGAACATATTTAGATAATAAAATCAAACCATGATCAGATTCGTACCAAATATCTTATAATAGAAACCTGTGAAAAAAAAAGGAACCAAATTAATAACCTAAAAATTGTGAATAAAACAAAATCTAGAACAATAAAATTAAAATGAGTTTAAACTAAAAGCTAACTATAAGTTGTAAACAAATATTGGTTATATTTTCCTTTCAATTATGATCTTAAAATTATAGAACCTTCAAGTTGACGGAGAGGAGAAAAATATTAATTTTGGGTTTCCACAAAATCAAAAAAATGATAGATAATTTTTTTATTTTATTTTTGAAATGAGATACAAAATGACAAAAGAATTTAATTAATTAAACCCACCAAATGATTTTGTGAAAATGAGAAACCAACCAAGATACTATTTGATGAAGTATTGAACCCATTATTCCAAATAGTCAAACTTGCTAATTAGAAAAAGACAAAAACATATTTATAATTTAAACGAAAGTAAACAGTTGATAAAAAATAATGTTTTCATTTAAATAATTACGATTTCTATACTGGTCTCTCCTTCATTCAAATTTGATCAAATGTGAACAAATATCATAGAAAATATGTGTCACAATAAACTTTCTTCCTGTAAAATCATTATTATTAATCCATGTCTTCAACCATGCCATTCTAATTCAATAAGGAAGAGGTAATAACAAACTCCCAAATTATGAAGCTCGTCCATCAACATCAAAACTCCGTAGAAAGAAAAACTCAATGGCATTTGAATTTCATGAAATTCAAACCAAACAAAAGAAAATAATATAAACTCAAACCAACCTCGAAACAATGCAATCCAATACCAATCCAATCAAGTCTAAGGGAAACAAATGAAGAATACAAGTAAAATTTAGAGGGACCCTATATTTTGATTAAAGAAAAATAAGGGGGTTGTTGTAGGCAGCCAACAGGGTCGAGGAAGTCAAAACCCTAACCCTAGATGACTATCAGGTCGCTAGGAGGAGAAGGGGTTCATTCTCTATTATTGTGTTTTGTTCCATAACAAAGAAGAACAACTGGGAGTGGGAAAATTAGAGAGCATAACAAAGGGGGTTAATGTTATGTAGTATCCTATAAAAACACATGTATTAGGTGAATCCACAAAGAGTTTCCTCTCCTTTGTACTTTCATTATTTCCATACCATAGAAAAGAGAGAAGAGAAACCTCACCTTCCATTTGGGTTTTCTCCCGTAAGGGTCTCCCATAGAAAATATTTGTATTATTTTGTGGATGGTGTGTGATTATATTCTATTGTTCTCCATTTGCTGCATTTTATCTATTTCATGCATAAGAAGAAAATCAATAACTGAATATTATGGAATCTAAGGGAATTTAACCTTCATAGTGTAGATTTCAGTCTTATTTATTAGATTTGTTGTGGGGAGTTGTTCCAATGGAATATCCATGACAATTCACGGATCAAGCACATTGATTTATTTACTAGTAATGTTTGAATTCATTATGAAAATCTTGGTGTGTTGATAATTCATTTATAGTGAATGGTAGTTGTTACTAACATTTCTTGTCTTCGGTATCGGGATACACAGGTCTGCAGGTTGTTCGAGGGGCGCCCGAGCGTTGCACATAAAAGAAGTCCTTTGCGGACTTAAAATCAAGTGAGCGGGAAGTTCAGCCTTTAGCGGAAAGGTTTCGGCGACAGAGCAAAGCAACAATCGATGGGCAATTACAAATTAGCTGAGTTGCGTCAAGAATAGCACTAAAGCATTGAAGAGGTCGAAGGTCAGAATCTCTCGAGAAGCATTCGCGAAGTTACAAGGGACGTTGATCGCTAGTATTTCAAGCACAGTGTTATTTCGCGAGCTCGGGGTTCATAAGTTCAAAGGGCGAACCATGTCCCTTTGGTTGCACGAGATTCCGAGTTACGAAAAGGTGTCCAGATGGAAGTCAACCATCGCTAACTATCACGCCTTGGGACTTCGCAAAGGAATAAGGCCAAAGTCCGATACCCCAACCCGCGAGGTCCCAAGTAGCGAAAGGCGTGAGTACTTGGGCCATTGCCAACGGTTACATACAAAAATCATCGACCAGAAAGGGCGCCTGACCCATATCGCCATCTCGGTGATCGGGAGTTTAAAAAGGGGGAACCGAGGGTATTTGGCCCACAATCTTGCGAATTGCGAAAGGGAAAAGAACTTTTAAAGTATTGGGCCCACAGTATCAAGCGGGTAATCTCAGCCGTTAATTTGAAGCAGACACCTAGTGCACGATTAAGACCCCCTACCTTTTCTCCCATCACGGTTTCAACGCACAAAAGGCAGTTCCCTCATGTCCTGATACGCGAAGTAGCGAGAGCATTCAGGACCTGGGGCCCACCGTAACATCGGATGAGTTAGAACCGTCAGATGTGAAAGGCGCATGGCACCAGATCGAGCTGTCTTGGAATATCGCTCATCACGATTTCGAGGAGCAAGGAGTCGCCCCTTCCTATTTGCGAACGCCGAAAGCACATTTGAAAGTAAGCACCGGGTCGCAGCCCATGGTCACTAAGAAAAGAAAAGAGCTACGCAAAAGGGGCTGAAGGCATCGGATTTCAGTCACAGAGAGGCCCGATGTAACCTCCAGTTGCCATCAGGCCTGACCTTGATCCTGGTCGTCGCTTGGAGTAAATGAAAGCAAAAAGGGGTGGTTGAAACCTCTCTTCGTTCATTAATTGTGAAGTATGGAGGGTATGGTAAGTGGTCCACTCGAGAGGGTCTTGTGTACCCTTTCTTGTAGAAAGGCCATGCCGAGTCCTCGACTAGCCGAAGGAGGTCTGCACATGCTAAAACAACATTTACTAGCTCAACTACTCTTCCTGCAGGAGCCATGCATAGTTAAGGTGGCATTTGACAGAGAAATCCCATCCGAATTTGGTTGAAGGGACACAGAACCTTGGGCGGCGAGCATGCCTCTGTTAGGCGAATTTTCCTGAGTATATAAACTCAGTCTTTGTATTTTGTAAAGCATCGATGGTAGAGTGCAACTCCCGATTGTAAAGTTTTAACAGATATCTTAGCTCTGGTTATGCATCCGCATGTAAGACTTCTTGTTTAATCACAGACAGTCTTTCTTTTCCCGTCTAAGTTTTCATCTTACACTAAGAGAGTTCGTGATCAATTGATTCGCATGAATTGTGGCATTTATGTTATCATAAAGGATTTATTGTGACATTATTGTTCTCTCTGGTTTTCTGCATTTGAGCATAAGAAGATCTTGCATTTAGATGGTTTCTTCCATAGTCTTTTAAGAGCCTAATGTTTATAACAGGCCTTTGCATTTCTCTGATACAAGTCTTCCCCCTACTCACCCTTACTACAACTCACTGTTTGAAGTTACCTAAGACCTCACTTGCGCATGCATGCCTGGCCTAGCTTCAGAGCTGAAACCACATCGTTTGAGTTTATCTCCATTTGATCACCCAATTAAACAAATCGTGACATTAAATTGATGGGTGTCAGGCTCTGCTCCTGTAAGAAATCCAGGAGTGACTTCCGACGCTAACATTTTCTGGCGCCGTTGCCAGGGATGAAATTGAAGATTTTCCCTGGGTAGAATGATATTGAGCCTCTGAATTCAAAGGTGCATCAAATTATCAGAGCCTTTCAAGATTGCTAATTTTCACCTGGCGACTCCATTGTGACGAATCCAATGGGGAGAACTTGCTCTGTTAATTGTGGCTTTCAAAGGCAGGCATACGCGGTCTCATCCACACCTGCCTCTAGCTACGCCTGAAGCAAATCCAGAGGCACTCAGAAATGGAAAGGCCTCTGAAGGAGAAACTTCCATCGTCGAACCAGATAATCCACTATCCCCTTCTGTAGAAACTCCATTTTCTTCTCCTCAGCTTCCCAGTAGACCATTTTCTGAAGTTTCCCGCTCCCTAAATTTCGGGAGTGTTCCTGCTGAGTTTTCCCCTCCTGATCTGGGATTGGAGGGAGAAATCCTCGTCACTCCCCTCTCCTTCGAAGCTGTTTATCGATGAAGACCCTTGAATTCCATGGATCTTCCCACTCCTGCGTGAAGAAAAGCGCCTGCCGACCTAAGTTCGTTAGCCTCCGCCTTAAATCCTCTCTTGTTCTCCACTCCACTTCGGGACTCATTCCCAGTAGCCCCTTTGTAAACTCCTTCTCCTCCAAGATCTCCTCCACCTAATATTCCTATGGCTGGTGCTAATCCTCCTCCGAATAGAATGGATGCCATAGTCGATACCAGATATGCTCCCTTAATCCTACCTCATCATGTGAATCCTCTTTCTGCTGGGGATTACTTGAAATACATGCCCAAGTTCACTAGGGAAGGAGACATAACTGCCGAAGAGCACCTGGATGCTTTCTACAGTTATGTAGACAACTTCAATATTGAAAATGAAGATGTTTGGATGAGAGTCTTCGTCTAG
>JASDQU010107091.1:91654-130151 GCA_032191745.1 Picea mariana
GGGTCTCTGAAGAAGATGGATGGAGAGTCTGTCTCTGACTTCTCCAAAAGATTCAATAAAATGTATAATAAGATTCCTGCAGAGATAAAACCTTCAGAATCCTCTGCCCAAATTTCCTATGCTAGTGCATTTGACCTTGATTTCTGCCTCTTGTTGAGAGAAAGAAGAGCCACCTCCTTAGCTCAAATGCAAGACGCGGCCATAGAAGTGGAATCCAATGTATTAGCAGCTAACAGACTGAGGAACAAGGCCGACGCAGATAGAAAGAAAGGAAGGTCAGAAGCTTCAACTTCTAGCCCATTGCTGTCCAACCCTCTAGTGGATGAGCTGACTAACATGGTGAAGTCTCTGTCCGTAGAGATGGAGAGAATGAGGGTGGAAGGGAGGCAAGCATATAAAGGCCCTCAGATCGCTGAGAATAAAGGAGGATTTAGGAGACCAAATAATTTTACTCCCCCGAATATGCAAAGAGAAAAGGGAAGAGACAGAGAGGACCAAAAGATTCAGGCCCCTTTTCAAAACAATTTTGTGGCCGAGGGGGAAGAGGGGGAAACATATGAGCCCGATCATGAAATCCATTATTTCAGAGACACTCCTCCTTTTCCTCATCTCACTCAATCATCATACGAGGAGTCTCTCATGGACAGTCAACTAAATGAGCTGAGCAAGGGAGACAAGGTTAGTGGCAGCCGAGGCAGGTACAACCTTAGGTCCGATAAAAAGACAGCAGCGCCTGATATTCCTTAGCATTCCACTAGAACTGAAAAACCTATTAATGCAGTAGCCGACAATCATGGAGGTAAGAAGGATCAACCCCTCTCTCCCACTGTCCACAATCCTGTTCTTGAAATAAGAGAAATTCCAAAGCCTGCATCTTATTTTAATTTTGGACATGAGATTCAAAAGATCAGAATCCCTGTGCCCCTCACCGATCTAATTAAACATGGAGAATTTAAAAGATGCTTCTCTGAGCTCTTACAGTCTAAAGCCTCATGCCTTCCCATAGACTCCATAAACCTCCAAGAAGAAAAGCCAACAGTTGTCCTAGGACCCATGGTAGAAGATAGACATGATCCATCCCCTCCCTTCTACACATCCCTGAACATACATGATAAGGTGTTGCACAACTACTTGATGGATTCATGGGCCTCTCACAACCTCATGCCCAAAACTGTCATGGAATAACTAGGACTAGAAGTCACCCAAGCCTATCATGACCTCTATTCATTTGACTCTAGGAGAGTTCAGTGTCTCGGAGTTATCAAAGACCTGGTCGTAACCTTGTTTCAGCTGCCCATGAAAAGTGTGGTCATGGATATTGTAGTAGCCGACGTCCCCCCCCAAGTTCGGTATGTTGTTATCAAGAGCTTGGATAAAAATACTGGGGGGAAATTTGTAGATGGACCTCACATATGCTACTATCACAGTGTTCAGAAGAGAGAATAGAAGACTATATAGGGAAGCCCAACTGGCCTATATAATCAGTGATGAAGCCAATCCCACCAACCATCCTATTTTCACCTTGGACACTGATTTAGGTTCCAGTTTACTCCAACTCACTTATGCTCCTGAACCCCCTCTCGAACTTAGAAAGTAGCCCACCTTTCCTTGCGAACTTCCTTCCCCCATCACCCCCGTTTGGAAAATGTTTTTTGATGGAGCTTGTTCCAGGGAAGGCGCTGGTGCTCGGTGTTTTTTGTGTCACTTGCTTAGGAAACCGTATCTCTTTCATACAAATTAGAATTTGAAACCACCAACAACGTGGTAGAGTATGAAGCCCTTGTCCTAGGATTAAGAGCCGTAAGGAAAATGGGAATTCAAGAGGTAGCAGTGTTCGGAGATGTAGAGTTGGTGGTCCAACAAATCAGAAACGCTTATCAAGCTAAACATCCTCGACTTAGAAATTACAGGAATGAGGCGTGGGACCTAATTGACAATTTCTTCTCAGCCTTCAATATATCTTTCATTCCAAGGGAGGATAATGATGTGGCCGATTCATTAGCTGTCTCAGCCAGTTTGCTCAAAGTTCCTCTGCCGCCTATGGTTAACTCTGATGTTGAGATAAAATATAGGCCCTCTGTACCAGACAATGTCAAGCATTGGAAGGTATTCGAGGATGATCCAGAAATCGAAAGATTTCTCCAATCGGTTGATGAATTTTCTGCATTGCACATTGATCAGGATCCTGATACAGAGGAAAGCCCTCACCCTGATGTGTTTCTAAATAAAATTACAGACCACCAGATCATTCAGCTACCTAGCAATCATATTCCGAGGGGACTAATTCCTTTAGAAATATTGTTCGATGGGAATGATGTGGCAGTAAAGGGTAGGGTTTCAGATAAAGATGCTGATACATCCGAGTGCAACATTGACACACCGGAGGAGCCTAAGTTTGTCAAGATGTCAAGCAGCTTGACCGCAAAACAGAGGGCCCAATATACTGAGTTGCTGAAAGAATTTGTTGATGTGTTTGCATGGACCTACGAAGACCTCAAGATGTATGACACATCTGTCATTGAACACAAGATCCCATTAAAGGAAGGAGCTAAGCTGTTCAAGCAGAAGCTAAGAAAGATAAATCTCATGTTGCTGCCTGTCATGGAGAAAGAAGTAAAGAAGTTGTTGGAGGCCCAGATAATTGTCCCCTTGATATATTCTAATTGGGTGGCCAATTTGGTTCTGGTAAGGAAGAAAAGCGGAGAAATCGAGCTCTGTGTTGACTTCAGGAACTTGAACAGGAGTTCAAAGAAAGACAATTACCCCCTACCCAATATGGAACACATCTTGCAAAGGGTAACCAGAGCATCCAGGTTCTCCATGATCGATGGTTTCTCTGGCTATAATCAGATATCGGTCATGCTTGAAGACAGAGAAAAGAAATCCTTCACCACTCCTCGGGGGACATTCATGTATGCCAAAATGCCATTCGGACTGATGAATGCAGGAGCGACGTTTCAGCGAGCCATGGACATAGCCTTCATTGGAGAAAAACATCGGTTCATGGTGATCTATCTAGATGACATCACAGTCTTCTCGAGGTTCAACAAAGAGCACTACAGTCACCTGAGGAAAGTCTTCTCAAAATGTCGAAGATTCGGCCCATCCCTGAAGCCCAAGAAATATTTGTTTGCTATGGAGGAGGGGAAGCTACTAGGCCATATAGTATCAGCAGAAGGAGTGAGGATTGATCCTAGCAGAGTGGAGGCAATCCAGACCTTGTCTCTACCTAGGTCGAAGAAGGAAGTTCAAGCCTTTTTGGGGAAGATTAATTTTCTGAGGAGATACGTCTCGAATTTCGCTGAGCTGGTGAAACACATCAAAACCATGCTCAAGAAGGGAAATGAAGTAAAATGGACTGTTGAACCCAGGAAATCTTTTGTCTAGATAAAGAAGGCATTGACTGAAGCACCAGTGTTGATCAGCCCTGACTATTCGAAAGATTTCTTGATTTTTTCCTTCGCTTCTTTCGATACAGTAGCGGCGGTCTTGTTGTAGAGAAATGAAGAGGGGCGAGAGAATCCCATTGCCTTCTTCAGCAAGGCATTGAGAGATGCAGAGGTCAGATATGAAATCATGGAGAAACATGCCTATGCCTTAGTGAAAGCTCTCAAATCTTTCAGGGTCTATGTCCTGCACTCAAAGGTGATCACATACGTTCCTTCAGCCTCTGTGAAGGATGTCTTTATATAGCCTGACATTGATGGGAAGAGGAGTAAATGGATAGCCAAGATCCTGGAGTTCGACCTGGAAATAAGGCCTACCAAATTGATCAAAGGTCAAGGCTTAGCCAAGTTGTTGGCTGAAGCCAATTGCCAAGCTTTAGGGGTAAATTTCATGAACAAATGCTCAGGAATTCAACAGGGTCAGCTGTCTGAAACAAACCCTCAAAGGGAGCCCCCATTGGATCGATGTCCTTGGTATAAGGACGTCATATATTTTCTACAGGAATTGCGGCCCCCAGATGGCTTGCAAAGAAACAAAGCAAGAGCTCTCAAGCTCAGGGCAGTCAAGTATTGCCTTATTAATCAAATTTTATACTGGAAAGACCCCCTGGGGGTGATTTTGAAATGCATGGATCCACTAGAGGCCGAAAGAATCATGGTCAAGTTTCACAGTGGCCTATGTGGAGGGAACTATTCCTGGAAGACTACAGCCCACAAAATTCTCATAGACGGATACTACTGGCCCACCTTGTTCGCTGATGTCTGTAGAGGAGTTAGAGCCTATGTCACATGCCAAATATTTTCAGGAAAACAACAGCTCAAGTCTCTACCTTTGCATCCAGTGGCAGTTTCAGGGCCTTTCCAGTAATGGGGCCTTGATTTTATTGGAGAAATCCACCCCGCTTCCAGTGGGCAACATAGATGGATCCTGATAGCCACAGACTTCTTTACTAAGTGGATAGAAGCCATCCCTACCAGGAGCGCTTCCCACAAGGTAATCATTGGGTTCTTGGAGGACCTCATCACAAGGTTCGGCTGCCCAAATAAGATCGTCACCAATAATGCAATCTCTTTCGGGTCTGAGCCATTAGCCAAGTTCTCTGAGAAGTTCGGGATCAAACTGATTCACTCCACCCCATATTATCCATAGGGAAATGGTTTAGCAGAGTCCTCCAACAAAAGTCTAATAAGGATCATCAAAAGACTGTTGGAAGACAACAAAAGGGCTTGGAACTCGAAGCTGAAATTCACTCTATGGGCTGATCGAGTGACTACAAAGAGATCCATAGGCATCTCCCCTTTCCAGTTGGTATACAGAGCAGAAGCTATCTTTCCTTCTCAGCTAGCCATTCCCGTAGAAAAATTCTTCCAGGACTATCAAGAAGAGCCCAATGACATGATCAGAAGAATTCATCAACTGGTAGAAGTCCAACAAGCCAGGGAGCAGGTAGTGGACAAAATTTAGGATCAACAACAAAGGATCAAGCGGGTTTTCGATAAGAAAGCCAAGAAGGAGGAGTTGTAGATAGGAGACCTAGTGCTGAAGTGGGATGCTCCTAAGCAAGACAAGGGAAAGCATGACAAATTCGAAGCCCTATGGATCAGGCCTTTTAGAATCTCTGAAGTCTTCTCAAATAACACATATCAGCTACGAGATTTGGAAGGCGAAGAATTTTTCAGCAGCCCAGTGAATGGGCATTTTCTTAAAAAATGTTTTGTTTAAGTCTCAGATGGCTCTTCTGTTTGTAAATATTCTCCTTTTTTTTTCTTAGTTTGTTTTCATTTTTATTTTTTGCGGCCTAATAATGACTCCATAGCCCAACAGAAAGGCGACTGGAACTACAGAATGAGTCCTTAGAGCATCACAGGGACGACTCTATCCCCCATGGAGCCTAATGTTAGCAACATTTTTTGTCTTCGGTATTGGGATACAAAGGTCTGCAGGTTGTCCGAGGGGCGCTCGAGCGCTGCACATAAAAGAATTCCTTTGTGGACTTAAAATCAAGCGAGCAGGCAGTTCAGCCTTCAGCGGAAAGGTTTTGGCGATAGAGCAAAGCAACAATTGATGGGCAATTACAAATTAGCCGAGTTGCGTCAAGAATAGCGATAAAGCATTGAAGAGGTCGACGGTCGAAATCTCTCGGGAGGCATTTGTGAAGTTACGAGGGCCATTGATCGCCAGCAGTTCAAGTGCAATGTTATTTTGCGAGCTTAGGGTTTGTAAGTTCAAAGGGCGAACCATGTCCCTTCGGTTGCGCGAGATTCCGAGTTACGAAAAGGTGTCTGGATGGAGGTCAACCGTCACTGACTATCACGCCTCGGGACTTCACAAAGGAGAAAGGCCAAAGTTTGATACCCCAACCCGTGAGGTACCGAGTAGCGAAAGGCGCGAGTACTTGGGCCGTTGCCAACGGTTACATACAGAAAGCACTGACCAGAAAGGGGGCCCGACCCGTATCGCCATCTTAGCGATCGAGAGTTTAAAAAGGGGGAGCTGAGGGTCTTTGGCCCACGAGCTCACGAATTGCGAAAGGGAAAAGAATTTTTAAAGTATTGGGCCCACAATATCAAGTGGGTAATCTCATCCGTTCATTTGAAGCAGACACCTGGCGCACGATTAATCCCCCCCACCTTTTCACCCATCATGGTTTCAACACGCAAAAGGCAGTTCCCTCGTGTCCCGATACACAAAGTAGTGAGAGTATTCAGGACCCGGGGCCCACCGTAGCATCGAATGAGTCAGAACCGTTGGATGTGAAAGGCGCGTGGCACCAGATCAAGCTGTCTCAGCATATCTCTCATCGCGATTTCGAGGAGCAAGGAGCAGCCCCTTCCTATTTGCGAATTCTGAAAGCACATTTGAAAGTAAGCGTCGGGTCGCAGCCCGTGGTCACTGAGGAAAGAAAAGAGTTACGCAAAAGGGGCTGAAGGCGTCGGATTTTAGTGACCGAGAGGCTCAACATAAACTCCAGTTGCCATCGGGCCTGACCTCGATCTTGGTCGTCGCTAGGAGTAAATGAAAGCAAAAAATGGGTGGTTGAAACCTCTCTTCGTTCATTAATTGTGAAGTATGGAGGGTCTGGTAAGCGGTCCACTCGAGAGGTCCTGTGTACCCTTTCTTGCAGAAAGGCCATGCTGAGTCCTCGACTAGCGGGAGTAGGTCTGCACACGCTAAAACAACATTTATTGGCTCAACTACTCTTCCTGCAGGAGACATGGGTAGTTAAGGTGGTGTTTGACAGAGAAATCCCATCAAAATTTGGTTGAAGGGACACAGAACCTTGGGTGGCGAGAACGCCTCTATTAGGCAAATTTTCCTAAGTATATAAACTCAGTCTTTGTATTTTGTAAAGCATCGATGGTAGAGCACAACTCCCGATTGTAAAGTTTTAACAGATATCTTAGTTCTGGTTATGCATCTGTATGTAAGACTTCTTGTTTAATTGCAGACAGTCTTTCTTTTCTCGTCTAAGTTTTCATCTTACACTACGAGAGTTCGTGATCGACTGATTTGTACGAATTGTGGCATTTATGTTATGATAAAGTATTTATTGTGGCATTATTGTCCTCTCTTGTTTTCTACGTTTGAGCGTAAGAAGATCTTGCATTTAGATGTTTTCTTCCACAGTCTGTTAGGAACTTGATGTTCAGAACAGAGCTTTGCATTCCTCTGATACAAGTCTTCCCCCTACTCACCCTTACTACAACTCACTGTCTGAAGTTACCTAAGACCTCACTTGCGCATGCATGCCTGGCCTAGTTTCAGAGTTGAAACCACATCGTTTGAGTTTATCTCCATTTGATCACCCAATTAAACAAATCGTGACATTAAACTGATGGGTGTCGGGCTCTGCTCCTGCAAGCAATCCAGGAGTGACTTCCGATGCTAACAGTAGTTTCATTCCAAACAACATGATTGATAGTTGAATTCCTTTTAATATGATTAAAGGCTAGAAATGATTGAATTTTTTATAAGATACAATTATGAGATCACTTCCTGAGTTGTTATAAATGTACAATGAAAGATAATGTGCATGAATGCCAAGAATTGTTTGGTTGCATGAAAGTTGAGAAAATTGCAGGTACAATGGTCTCGAATATGGAAATGGTGTAGGCCCATAAGGAAGAATGATACATATAGTTGCAAGAGCCAAACATAATGAGTATAAATTGCCTTCTTGGGAAATTTTGTTTTCATGTACAAAACATATTTGAAAAAATAATAATAATTGAAAATCAATATGATTATGCCTCATATTGATTGTATGAATATGATGTAAATGAGATGATTGCCACATGTTACAAAGTGCTATTGGAAGTCTAGTAGTAAGTTGGTGCTCTCCTTGTAAGTGGAAAACCTTGAAAAATGATGGATCACCTAAAGGACTATGGTTCAAAGAATGAGATGCTTGAGCTTGAAGTGTGAGTATAGAAAGGAAGAGGCAACTCAAGATGTGTATGGCATGGTGGCTAGAATCATATGGTCATGTCAAAAAAAGGATAGTGAAGAAAAAGGAATGGAATGAGTAAAGTCTAGTGGACTTGTGATAGCTCTGAAGGAGCAAAGTGGAGCTAAAGATGCAATGCAAGAGGAACATATTCAACTATTTGAAGGTTTGGAGATTCCATTATCATAATAAGATTTCTTAGAGCCACAACTCTGAGAATTCATGTATGATCAGATGCACTAGAGCCCTAGAAGGGAGTGGTACAACCTAAGGGAGTGTGGTGCATAGAAGGGGGTACACTTCCTTGGGTTGCACATGTTGAGGGGAATGAAAGATCATTGGTTGGAATTGTTGTGGGAATAGAAAAATTGTGAAATTTTTTGTAGATGGAATTGTTGGAGCCACATCTACAATATTTCTTGTTTGATCTATGTTAGAGCACTAGAGGGAAGGTGGGTAAAACTTGAGGGACTATAGAGAAAAGAAGGGGGTACGCTTCCTTGGGTTTTGTAGACTGAGGAGAATGAGAGATTGTTGATTAGAATTGTTGCAAGAATTATAAACTGTGACATCATTATGCATGTTATGGGCCAAAGTTCTTGTGTATATGTTTTTTGGCTAGAATGTGTGTGTATATATGTTTTGGGCCAGATTTATTTTGTGATTAGGCCAGAGATCCTATAAGTTGATTAAAGGGTGGGGAGCTTGGAATTGTAATATGAATGTACACTTGATGGTGTTGTGCACTAAGGATAGTGAAAAAATAAAGGGGAGGGAATGTAACATGCCCAATTTTAATCCTCATAAATTATAATGTAATTGTATAAATGTGATTTTGGCTAGTGAGCCGATATTTTTGGGCGAAGAGACCATATTGATTAATATGGTATAGGGCCAAAATATGTAAAACGTACATTGAAATTATTAATAAAATAAAAATTGTTGTCTATGATATGAGAGGGACGGCAATGATGGGGGAGTATGATTCCACTAGAGAGGGGGGAAAGGGGGGATCCAAAGGGAAACCCACATAATTTTCTTGAGTTAATGTGCCATTACCAAATAATCCTCCCTTTGACTTCTTAGACACTCAATCATCAAAATCATGTTAGAGGGTGGGTGTGATAAGTCACATTCCTTATTTATTGAGAGCATAGGGATGAAGTACAATTATCTTTAGGAAGAGTGAGAGTCAATCAAGAAAGGAAGAAAAAGGAAATTCATATGGAAAAAGAGGACAATTTTTACATGTTGATTTTTGGGCAACGAGAGAGGATTTGAGTGTTTTGAAGAGAACCAACCATGTTTTTCTATAAGGTAGCCATTATTGGGTTGTGTTTATGTTATAAAAGGTGGCTTATGTTCTTGTAAAAATGGGTTGTGTTCCTATGGAGCATTTTCCTGTTGAGGAAATGGCTCAAGAGCCTTGTGCAAGTTGTTGTGAATACTCTTGGAGTAGATGATAGATCCTGGAGTCCCCAACTGTGATATTCATGGTCAACTACGTGCATTGGAGCCCTAGAGGGAAGTGGGAAGGCCTAAGGGAATATGTGTAGTGAAGGGGGATTTCATTCCTTAGGTTGTGCAGGTTGAGAGGAAGAGAGTCGGTGGATTGGAATTTCTACTAGAGTTTGCAACCTGGGTTTGGGGCTACTATGTGTGAAGAATGGACAAACAAGAAGGATATAACTCACGAATTCATAGCCTCAGCTTAGGGATGGATTTTTGTTGAGAGAAAATGAACACCAATCTTATGGCTAGAAGGAACGTCTTTTGTCTGTGGTTAATTGATTATTTTATAAATCGATAACTTGTATGTTATGTGATTATGTTAATTCTACTATGTAAATGGTTTTATATGAATATTGTGTGTTTGTTGTTTTGTTTGAATAATTGCATTCACATTTTAAAATATGTTGTTAGATGCATATTAAATTATGGTTTTCTTTCCCCTTGGTTCATTTTATATGTATGGGGAATTTTAAGTTGCCTTTTTAGTAGGTGGGTACATTACAATTACAATATTCTTCACAATACCCCATTACATTTCTTATATTTCTTTATATATTACTATCTACCTCCTAGGAACATTCAAGAGAAGGAATTTTCTAGTAGGAAGAACCTTCTGATAATCCCTCTTACATTTATTTTTTTCACACTACTACATGGGCCTTATTTACTAGAAATGGCCTCTATACATAGCAATACATAGCCACCTAATGATTATTATTCTCCTTGGGTACCTCCCTGGGTATCCCATATTATCCCCCTAGGTCCACTATAGTTGTTTTGATTTATATTGGATCATTATCCTATTTTTCATCTATCAGAATTTTTTTTGGGTGGAAAAATTAGAGGAATCAACTTGCGGGTTTGTTTCAGTGCCTGGTCCAAATTTGGAAATTTGGGTCCAAAAAATGGTCAGAAATATTTTGTATCCATTTTGAGGCATCAAACGACCTTTTTTTGGTCCAAATATTACTATGTAGGAAGACTCTAAATTCTACATGTCGATACCTTTCCAACGGAGCATATCGTTAATCAATCAAAAATTTGTATGAGAAAGTTATGCCTCTCGCAAGTTGACCTACCATATTGATCACCATAGTGCAAGTGGATGCCACATCATCCTCCATTACTTAGACATGTTGGGATAGCCACATAGTGGATTTTATAAGAACATTCTGGAAGGTCCAAAACCTTATCACAAGTGAAGGTTGAGGAAGTAAAAAACCTATCCCTAGATGGATATCGAGATATGCTAAATATTGAGCCACTAAGAGGAGAAGGATTTTCCTTTGACTTGTGGCTTGTATGGATGATACATAATCTCTCCTCCTTTGTTATGCTCACATAATACCCATCTTAGATGTTTTGTTCAACTATGGAAAAACTAGATAAAAATAAAACACATTCACACCATCCACAGATAAACAAAAAATATGACCTGGGAAACCCAATATGGGAGAAAACCCAGCTAGAAGGTGAGGTGGTTATGCTCTCTTTAACTGGTAAATAAATGATGCATTAAACATAAACAGACACTCTCTTTGGAGTTTTGTTTGACATATGGCATGTATGGATTCTACAAAATCTCTCCTCCTCTGTTATGCTCACAAAATATCACTCTCATGTTTTTTTTCTCATCTACGGAACAATATACAATGCAAAAGAATGGTACCTCTTCTCCTCTTTGTGGCCTAGTATTTAACATAGCCCAATATAAATCTAGGGATATGTTTTTGAATTCTTCAACCTTAAATTGTGATAAGGTTTTGTACCTTCTCAAATGTTCTGTTGACACTTGAATCCGTCAGGACTGAAACGACAACCTCATGAGGACATTAGTCCCCCTTCATTTTTAGAGAGGTGGTTCTCCTCTTTGGCTAAAAGATATATCTTTGAATATATTGGAGTAGGGAGAGTGCTAGAAAGCAAACCCCAGATATTTATTTCTTGGATTTAAATGAAAATGGTTCTTCAATAACCCAATATGATCTTAATGTGCAGAAAAAGTCTTTTTACAATAAAAAAATATTGAAGGAGGGCTTCAACATCATAATTAAATTGTGATCAACATCACACACAATATTCTTAATCGTATATAAATACATCCATATATTCTTAATGATAAATAGGAGAGAATGATTTGATCATCTCAAATAATTTTAACAGAGTGCTGCAATTAGTAATAAAAGAGAAATTGATAGGTGAACCTCAAATATCTCATACTTTAAACTCAAAGTTGCAAGATACATTCAAGATCAACCTCAAAGCAATTCTTTGTGGAGTTTTATTCATGAAAAATGCTCTTCATTACAAAATATTTAACAGCCATTTATGTGGCTGAAAATACTCCATGATCATATAAGAAAATATATTAGAATAAAATAAGAAGAACACTCAACAACTCAATCTTATGCCCAAGTCTGAGATTCAATCATAAAACCATGAGAAGTGGTGTACAAGAATAGAAAGAATGGAGAAGATGGGGATTTCTTTCTTTTGATCAGAAACTTGATTGTGTATCCATGGTTGTACCTTCTTCTTCCTCTAATATTCTTGTCTGCCCCTTTGACAATATTGATTCTTGGACCATTTGATGAAGGATCTCTTCTCTTTTTAAGAAGATATTTTCTAACTACTTGAGTAGTTAGGGTTTCTCCCTTCTAGAAATTCCCGTACAAGTTTCTTCTTGAAAAAGTCCCTTTAATTAATGCCTAATTAATTCCTCATTAATGAATTCACATCATTAATACAAGTATATTGAAAGTGGGTCCCTCTCCTTTTTTTATAAATGTTTAATTAAACTTGTATTTTTTTGAAATTTAATTAATTTCCCTTTAAAAGAGGACGACTGTGTTTTAATTCTATGGGAATGATAATAAATTTTTTAGCCATGGAAATCATTTCATATGTGATATTCATCATCTTATATTTCCAATGATATAAATTTTTCCCAAATCTGTCGCCCGGATCTCAAGATATGAGCTTGTGAAGTTGAGTTGTCACGCAAGCCCATTAAAACATGTAGCTGAATGATATTTTAATTCTATGAAAACCATATAAAATTTCATCACTTGGAACATATACCACCATCTTCTAAATCAAAATACCTTTCCAATGGTATAAATGTTTCAGAAAACGAAGGTCGGGAGCTCAAGGTATAGTCTTGACAAGGTCGCGACTCAGCCACTGTCGATCAAGTTTGATTGGTAAATGTGGACCCTTGATTTAATTTCGACCTCCTTTGTTGAATTTAGACCTTTATTCATTATTATTATCCCATTTGTATGAGAATAAAAGAGTATGAGTGGTATATAATGTTAAGTGTAACATACACTTGACAATAAATAAATAAGAGATGACACTATGGAGCTTGGAGGATTCGACCCTTGGAAAATTGTTGAATATAATAATAATTTTGCATGCCTAGTCAACCACCAATATGCCTAGACAACAATGATAAGTCACCCAACCAAATGTTTCCACATGTCATCACTCGGTAGGCCAACAATCTTCCAATAATAATCTTCCATATGCCATCCAATAAAATCATGCCCCGTGTCACTTTTTGTATATGGTGGGTTTGAGGGGTTTTGTGAATGTGGAGGTAGGTGATAATCTTAGAAAATATTAGAAATATGAAAAATATGAAAAATGAAAAGAAATATATAGGAGGCTTCTAAGACTATGGTGGCACAAAGGTATCAGTCTTGCATTCCGAGAGAAGAGAGCGAGTCTCTTCTGAGCACTGGCAGAAGGCTCAGCCAGGTTGATCGAACCGATGCTCAAGATGAAGTGAGCTCAAGGTTTTGGGAGGTTTCTAGGAGAAGATATTCTAGTCCAAGTTCTGTGCAGATGTTGTGGATGGCTCCAGGTTCAAAGGGATATCCTACAAAGCACAATGTGATAGGACCAGATGATGGAGATGGTAGTGAGTACATCCCTCGCTAAGAGGGAGTGTTATCTTTTTAGCTGGGAAGGTACTTCACATGTTTTGTCTTGTATGCAGATGTTACCTTAATGTTTACACTACCAGGCACTTAACTTTGTAATAGTTTTTATAAAGTTGTTTAAGTGGTTCTTTTATTAAAGTGACTTTTTAATAAAGTGTACCTTCTATTTTTAAAGTGACTTTATTTTCATAAAGAACTTATGTAATAAAGTGAAATTCACTTTAATTTTAAATGAGACATTTTGGAAGGAATGGATCATGACCCTTGATCTTGAAAAAGACAAGATCTAATCTTGGCCTTTGGATCTAGGGTTGGGGAAGGTGAAACGACACTTTTGGGGGGAAAATGTCATTTTCAGATTATAAAAGAATGTATTGGGTAGTGTGCAAGACATGTTGAATGTTTGAGAGGACATCGGGAGGAGAGTTAGAGATATTTTCTGAGTATGCTTGAGAGAGGAAAGTGAGCAGCAAAGAGGGCACAATTTTCGAGGAAAGAGGGCATGATTCCCGAGAAATTTTTTCTGTGAATTTTTGTCCGAAATATTTTTCTGCTGTGGGAGGCCGTACTGTACGAATCCATACAGTCTGTATAGTATGTACAATTCCATATAGTCTGTATGGATTTGGCATGGAAATCGAGGTGATTTTTGGCATAGTTTTCAAGGCAGTTTTCAGATTTTCGGGGGTTGTTTTTGGGCCATATGGAACAGTCCGTACATGTGACTGTGGGCATGGAAAATGAGGTACGGAAGAGGCTAGATAGTGGTATGGTTTTGGCATTGAAAAGGAGGCATATTTCTTTGGGACAGATTTGGTGCTGTGAGGTATTTTCCTTAGCTGGAAATGTTGTTTTTCTATTGATATGTACTTTCCTGAAGCTGAATAATAGATCTCTCTCTCTCTCTCTCTCTCTCTCTCTCTCTCTCGTTGGGTTTCCCCACATTGGGGTTTTCCCTGGTATTTTCCTAAATTTCTGTGTGTTATGGGTTGTTGTCCACTGTGTATTTTCGCTGCATATTTTGCTTAGCAATGTGTATTTCTGCTTATGGAAATTTCTGAATGTGGGTTTTATGCATTTCTGAAATTTATGAAGACATTTATCTCTAGGTTGCTAAGTGTTTGACATAAATTTCATTTGCTGATTTTTTGTCATTAAAAATCTACAATACCTCTATTGGACTTCTGGACAGAAGTATGCATATATTGGTCATGGAGAATCTAATTTTGATTCCGTGAAATGCATGGCATAATTGATACCGAGGGCTATGCAATGAACATATAATAGTTAAAAAATATTCATCTTCCAATATCATTTTTTTATTATTATTCTAGGAGTGGGAACATATAGGTGACCAAATTTTGGTCAACATTTTCTTAGAAAATCCACTACGTGGCTAGCCCTACATGTCTAAGTAATGAAGGCTGATGTGGAATCCACTCACACCATCGTGATCAATTTGGTAGGTCAACTTGCAGGAGGCATACATTTCTGATACGAACTCTGATTGATCAACGGTCTGCACCATTGGAAAGGCATTGACGTGTAGAATTTAGAATCTTACTATATATTAAGGTTTCGACCAAGAAAAAGGTTGTTTGATGCCTCAAAATGGATCTGGAATGTTTATGACTATTTTTTGGACCCAGATTTCCAAATTTGGACCAGTCACTGAAATGGACCTCCAAGTTCGTTCCTCCAATTTTTTCACCCAAAAAGTAGTGAGATAGATGAAAAATATTATAATGATCCAATCCATATCATACCTCCCCATTTAGGGAGGATTTTGGTCCCCCAAATATTTACCAAATGCGCTGAGAGAATTTTTTCTCTACCTTCTCCTTGGAGTAACATTTTGATTTTCCTGGAAGTTGTCCTTTCAACCCACTTTATCAAAGGTCATGTTTCCCTTGTCTTGTAGTTCTAGACTGCTTCTGCAAAACTAGGTCTTCCAAATATTCCTAATAATATGGTGTTAAATCCTCTATGGAAGGTAGGACATGATCCTCCTCCTGATCCAACATGGAGGGATCATAGAGTTTGAGATTCTCCACCTTCACTATTAAGTAAATGTGCATGTATGGGGGTAGACCCAGTCTGTAGGAATTATCTCACCTTTTCCAATACCTAAAAAGGCCCATACCGCAAATCCTTGATATTCTTACCAATACCATATATTCTTTCCTTATTTAGTTGTAACCATACTCTATCTCTCACTTTAAATGTTTTCTTTGCTCTATGCTGGTCATGTCTAGCCATGTACTTTTCCAGTGACTTGCAAATGGATCTGTCTGATCTTCTCCACAATTTTTTCTTATTTTAATGCATCTCCTCTGATTTCCTCCCTCGCTTCTCCTTGTTGTCCATAAACAAAATCTAAGGGTGAAGGTGAAAAATACCCAAAGAAAGTTTTAAAAGGGGACTTACCAATAGAAGTATGGAATTCTATATTATAAGAGTGTTGTATATAGATCAAATTTGCATCCCAAGTCTTCATATGATTCTGATTGTAACCCCTCAAAATTTGCACCAAAGTCTTGTTGACTACTTATGTCTACCCATATGTCTATGTATGGAATGTTGTAGACCACTTCAACTTAGTGTCCATCTTCTCCGACATCATAGTCCAAAATGCACTGAGAAATATTGTATCCCTATATGAGATGATGCTCCTTGGTATCCCAAATTGCACCCAGGCTTGTTCAAAGAACTTATTTGTTGTTGCTTGTTTAGTGATGGTATTTTTACAAGGAATGATAATGCACATTTTGTTAAAATTGTCAACTACCACAAATAGATAGTCATGTCCCTTCTTGGTTGTTGGTAAACCTCCCACTAAATCCATGGAAATTATTTCCCAAGGTCGAGTGGGTACAAATAAGGGATGGTATAGACCTTGCTTCCTGTTGTTGGGCTTATTGGTACAACAACCTATACATCCTCTAATATACCATGCTACATCTTCTTGCATTCTAGGCCAATACACATATCTTTGTAATTTGACAATTCTCTTCCTAACACCAAAATGTCCTGCAACCTTGGAGGTGTGAGCCTCTCTGATAAGTTGCAATCATTCACCTTTATTAACACAGAGCTTGTTGATATTTTAGAGTAAACCATTTTGGAAATCATAGTCATCCCTTCCATCACCTTCTTGTATATGAATTTATCCTTGTAACTGTTGAAACACCTCCTTGAAGTCCTTATCTTCTGTGTATGCCTCTTTGTATTCATCACGGGTAAAAGGATCCATGTGCATTAGAGTTCCAAAAGTTGTAATCTTAGATGTGGGTCATCATGAAATCATGTTTTCCAAATTATTTGTGCTACTCTTCTTATACTTTATGACCAAATGAAATTGTTGTAAACACCCCATCCACTTGTAATGTTTGGTTTGTTGTAGCTTACTCTGGGCTTGCAAGTGCTGTAGTGGATGGTAATATTTGTGGATGATGGTCTCATTTCCCATCAGATAGTGCTTCCACTTTTTGAAAACTTGTACCAAGGAATAGATCTCCTTGTCCTAGGTAGGTTAGTTGATAATCACCCCATGAAATAGTTCAAAATGATAGAAAATGGGCCTTCCTCCCTGCACTAGTGCTAGTCCCATGGCATACCCACTTGCATCTATCGCCACTTCAAAAGGCTTCTACAAATTCGGTAGCATGAGCACTGGTGCTTGACTGGTATTTATTTTAATTTCATCAAAGGCCTTCTTCTAATTCTTTCCCTATAGGAAACTCTTACTACTAGATGTTAAGGCGTGGAGTGGTGAAACTACCACTGAAAATGAAGCTATGAACTTCCTCAAGTATTGTGTTTCCCAAAAAAAACTTCTAAATTCAGTGACATTTGTAGGAATTTTCCATTTCATGATGGAATCCATCTTTGTGTGATCTATCCTGAGCTCCCATCCACCAATCACATACCCCAAATACACTAAACATTGTTGAGAAAACTAACATTTCTTAAGATTTTCCAGCAACTGGTGAATTTTTAGAATCTCTAAAACCTGCATAATATGTGACATATTGTCCTCCCAAGTAGCACTATAAACCAATATATCATCCAAATAGAAAATAACAAATGAATCTAGAAAAGGGTATAAAAAATCATTCATTGGTCTCATAAATGTAGTCAATGCATTGCATAAACCGAATGGCATAACCAATCACTCATACAAACCTTGCCTTATCTTGAAGGAAGTATTCCTTGTATCTTCTTATTTTACTCGTACTTGGTGATATCTTGATTCCAAATCCATATTAGTGAAGTACTTGTCATGTTGCAACTGGTCCAATAGATCATTGATCCTTGGTAGGGGGTATCTATTCTTTAGTGTAATCCTTTTCAATGCCCTATAATCGATACACATTCTCCAAGTCCCATCCTTCTTGGGCACAATTATAATGGGTGACCCATAAGGTGAGGTACTTGGTCAAATTACATCCTTCTCCAACAATTGTTGCAATTGCTTCTTCAATTCATTGGCTTCCATAATGGGCTATCTATACAACCCAACATTCGGTAATGGGGATTCTGGAAACAACTGTATTTCATGCTCCACTTCCCTCTTGGGTGGTATCCCTTTAGGCTCCTAAAACACTCCTATGAGCTTCTATAGAAACTTATCCAACTGATGTTTCTTCTCTTTAGTACACCCCTCCAGGAATTCCTTCACTCTCATTGACTCATCATCATACTTATTTTCTATTAAAAAACATAAAGCATATTTCTTACTAGAACTAATCAACTTCTTGGCTTTATTGGCATTTTCCAGTGAGATCTTTGAATTTCCTTTATGTGCATTGATGATGTAGGACTTCCCATCCTTGATAAATCGGTATTGGTTCGCTCTACACATGAATATTACATACCTCATATACATGTAATGGCTTCCAAACACTACTCCACATACATCAAGGGGTACTACATCTAATTCCACTTCATCAATAAAATCATCACTTATATCAAATTTAATCTTACACTATTTTGTTACCTTTATCTATGCATCCTTGTTTACCCAACCCAATGGATAGGGGATAGGATGATTGTAAACCTCCAATCCAAGATTTTTGACTAGATCCAATGCTATGAAATTAACCTGTGAACCAGAGTTGAACAGAGCATCTATCTTGGTCTTTTTGACCTGAATCTTGATTTGGAAGAGCTTGGTCATATCCTTCTCTTCCTAGTGATGAAGGCTACTCAGATCACTCCCTTCTGCACAAATATGCATACAATCTTGTCATCCACATCTGATCTACTTTCAACCTGATTGCTTGAATCTTTGGCTAGAAGGTTATTTTTCTTTCCTTCCTTCTTTTGTTTCTTTGGGTTGAACTTTAGATGTAGTTTCCAACATTTTTCCTCAGTGTGGCCATCAATGTTGCAATGATTGTAATGATTTTTGGTATCTTTACTCTATTGTATAGTGGTTGTTGTCTTCTTATCTTTTCCCCCTTTCCACCTCTTCTTCCTCTCCTTGGAAGCTTCCTGGTGCTCTTTCTTCTTTGAACTTCTTGGTTTCCCCTTATTTTAGCCTATGTTTTCTAGGTATTGTGCCTTCACACATGCCTCATCCACCATGCTTGGATTGAAGAGCATCACCTTCTTTCATAGATGTCTATGTAAAACCCTCAGATACTTGCGGAGTACATATGGGTTCTTGGGAGAGATACCCATCATGATGGCCATATTTTTGAACTCAATGGTGTTATCCTATATTGGTGCAAACCCCCTACATCAGTAGGGTCCGCTGACCTCCCAGTCTATGGATCGTTTAATCTCCTTGAGTTGGAACAACTCTTTGGTTTACTGTTGGGACCTACGATAAATAAATCCACAGGTCCTTGTGAAACTCAGCCTGCGTGAGCAAGCACCTAGCACAAGCTTCTCTTATGCTACAACGGGTTGTGACCACATACCTAAGAAAAGGAAATTCACATTTGGAGACCTTGGATTTTCTGCATACAAGCCACCCAACTCTCTTGAATCTTGACTCCTAATTTTTGAATCCTCCTGGAGACCAAATTTGATAGTCCTCCTTTCTCCTCGATTGATGGCTAAAATCGTATCACGACTTTGCGTGTCGAGGAAATGAATGTGATTCAAATCCAACTCTCCGTTCCCCAAAATATCGATCTCTGAGTTAAGCACTTAGCCTCCGCTAGCTCCTCCCTTAACCTCCTATTCATGTGACCCTTTCTTGTGACCTGGGGATAATCCTCCGAGCACATCGGGACTTCACATTTCGGGGATTTGTGAAGTAGCTTTCTCCTTTTGCCCGATATCTGAAATGCCAATATCTCCTCGCCAAAGATCAATGGTCTCGATTCTTCCACGATCTGACAATCTAGATTGCATCGAGATTTAGCATATCAGAAACTCCCGATATGATTCACCTCCGTTCTCCCGATTCCCGTAATGTCGATATTTCAGAGCACCGAATCAATGACTCACGCTCCTCTGGATCTGACGACCACTACCAAATCATGAATTCGAGTTCATGAGTTCTTGTGACTCTTCCCTTTGAATTCTCTAATGTGTGATTCAGTGAACATAGATCGCTCACCACACATCCCTTCCAATGGACAGTTCCGATGATGTTATGACTTCATGACTTCACAAAGCCCTCTCTCCTATGCAACTCTAGAGGGTTAACACTCATGCATGTTCCTCTGGATCTAACCATTTTTGGTCCATGCACTTAGATCTAATGGCTAATACCTGATTCCTCTACGCTCGTTCCCCCTCTTTCTGTACGTAGATCTAACGGTCCAGGTTCTTCTCTACAACCGATCAGTCGGTTGTGGACACTCCTCCTTCTGAGATTCTACCTTCTCCCGACTTGGAATATTTTTCAAGTGTTCAAAGTTCTTGGCTGTTGAACTTTCTCTGCGAACCCAACTTCTTTGGGTCTCTCTTATGCTCTTGAAAGAATTATCTCTTCTAATATTATGGACTCAGAACAAGTCCAACTCCTACGCACTTTTTGCGTTACTCCTCCTATGCTTGATCTCCTCAAAAATTTTGATCTCCCACATACACCTTGTTTTCTTGGGATTTCGTCAAAATCAGAACCTGAAGGATTTCTTGAACAAGAAATACTTCTTGTCCTCCTGGCGTCCTTCTGCTCGATGCACTCCTTGCAAAGCTTTCCTCACAGAGTATTCAACAACTCTGTTTTTCTCTGAGATCAACACAGAATTCTTCTTTTGCATGCTTGCACTCACTCTATGCCCACCTTGCAGAGCTCTACAAAATCCTCATCAACTTTGTCTCTCTATGCTTTCTTTACATAGTTTCTCCTCCAAGTTATTCAACAACCTTGAGGTTCCTTATTTGAATTCATCATCACTCTAGTGTTCCCTCCTGACACATTCTTCCCTGACTCTATAGAGTTCATATGCGCACTCCTTACGCTGGCTGTAGAACCTCCAATGTTCTTTTGTGTACTCCTTGCACAGCCTAAAGAACCCAAAATGATACTTCAAACTCAAACAAAGATAGAGAAATCTATATTCCTACTGTAAATGAAACTTATCATACATCTACAACATTCATTCATGAAATACATAAACACATGAACAATAATATGAAAGAAAAACTAATTTTCTATTATCTCTGTGTGTCTATACAAATGTTTACAAAAACTGTATTATCACTTGCGAATTTGCATTAATTTTTCCGAACACATCTTGTCCTTGTGTTATCTTTCCACTTAGATTTTCAAAAAATTTCAACAGCTCCGTCAAGCTCCCATCACCTAAATCCTTCACTCAAGTGATCATCCAAAATAGTCATGTCCTCCATGAGTAAAACATTTGGCGAATATCCCAAACCTATACCTAGCCTTAATGCTTATCTAAATCCCTTAGTTTCATCAGTTCATTCATTTTTACCCTTATTTTCATATTCTTGTTGAAAATAAAAAATATTCCTTTTATTAAGCACCCTTATTCTATCCACAAAGTCATGTGTCAAGCCTCATATGCCCAAAGTCCTTAGAAAATAGAAAAAGGGTTTATTATTATTAATATAAATATTTTTATATTAATATTTAATCCAATATTCAATTTATGGACTCAAGTCAAATATTTAATCCAATATTCAATTTATAATGTGGAAAAGTCAAAGGTTGGATGGAGGGCGCACATACATATCGGGCATAGAATTAACCTGGAGGTTAATTATGTGAAGACGGGCCGGGGAATAAACCGGTGGTTTGGTGATTGGACACATGTTTTTACGTGGTGCATATCGGGGGTAAACGTAGTTTGGATTAAACCACTTTAGCCCAAGCCTGATATAATAACTGCAAACATGTATCATATGTTTTATGTGTGACATTTTTCCAGGAGTGCATTTCAATAATGATTATGGGATTTCCAATAAAAGAAATTCTTCCTCACGGTGAAATTACAAGGGTAAAATTCACATTTTATAAATCAAAGTGATTAATTTTTATTTCCATGAAAAAGATTTAAATGGGAAGATGCACGTGAACGAAGACTTGGATAATTCTTTATCCAAAGGTTTTACAGAAGTAAAAGAAGAAGATAAAAGGTATTTTACAAAAGATGGTAAACTAGAAAAAACACACAGTAAATGTTTTTCAGAGTGAAGTAGTAACAATAAATGTTTTTTACAGTGAAATGGTGAATTGGGCAAAACAAGACATGGTTTTAAAAACCACGGGCATGAATTAAATTATGGAAATTTAATTCTACATGATAGAAAAATATTTGGGAATTATTTTATTCAAAAATATTATTCCCAAATATTTAATGAGAATATGGATAAATGGAATTAAATTTGAAAGGGTATAAGTGACATTTCAAAGAGAACGTGGCAGAGGAAGGAGTTGGAGCATCATAGGAATCTATAGGGATCATGAAACATTTTTTCTGAAAACTGTCATTTGTAATCATTACAGTCAGTTTTAGAAGCTGAAACATTTCAGTTTCAGCGATTGTAATTGAATTGTATAAATACTAGGAAACTTGAATGAATTAATGGTGGGAGGAAGTGCAAGGGCACAATTCTAGTTTTTCCAAACTCAATTGTAATTTTCTAAACCTGAATTGAATATACATGTAGAATCTTTTGAAGTCTCTATGAAAAGATTCTAATGGTGGTGATATGAGTTTTGTCTTCCTTCATTGTATGTATTTCCTATAATATTTTATTCCATTTACATTTTCGTTTGTTTAAATTGGAGAGTTAAAGGCCCATAATTCATCTTATGATGCTTTTGGCTTAAGCAATTTAAACTGTATGTATTTCTTCTTAACGAATTCAGAATTCATTTCAGTAATGCTCTGATGCAGTTATTTGTTTTCTCCTTCCTCTTACCACTCCAATAAAACTCAATTTACAACTCAAATTCATTGCCTCATTTAGCCTTTATCGTCTGGAGAGTTCTACTGGCTAATCATTGTTTTCATTCACTTTCAGAATTTTGACTCCATAGTCCAAAGTGTCCCTCCCCCTCTTCGTCAAGCTCCCATCACCTAAATCCTTCACTCAAATGATCATCCAAAATATTCATGTCCTCCATGAGTCAAATTTTTGGCGAATATCCCAAACCTATACCTAGCCTTAATGCTTATCTAAATGCCTTAGTTCCATCACTTCATTCATTTTTACCCTTATTTTCATATTCTCATTGAAAATAAAAAAAATATTCCTTTTATTAAGCACCCTTATCCTATCCACAAAGTCATGTGTTAAGACTCATATGCCCAAAGTCCTTAGAAAATAGAAAAAGTGTTTATTATTATTAATATAAATATTTTTATATTAAAAAAATTATATTAATATTTAATCCAATATTTAATTTATAGAATCATGTCAAATCATGGGCACGAATCTCAATTTATAATGTGGAAAATTCAAAGGTTGGATGGAGGGCACACATACATATCGAGCATATAATTAACACGGAGGTTAATTATGTGAAGGCGGGCCAAGGAATGAATCGACAGTTTTGTGATTGGACACATATTTTTACGTGGTGCATATCGGGGGTAAAAGTATTTTGGATTAAACCACTTTAGCCCAAGCCCGATATAATAAATGCAAACATGTATCATATGTTTTATGTGTGACATTTGTTTAGGAGTGCATTTCAATAATGATTATGAGATTTCCAATAAATGAAATTATTCCTCACGGTGAAATTACAGAGGTAAAATTCACATTTTACAGATCAAAAGAGATTAATTTTTATTTCCATGAAAATGATTTAAATGGGAAGATGCACATGAACGAAGACTTGGATAATTCTTTATCCAAAGGTTTTACAGAAGTAAAAGAGGAAGATAAAAGGTATTTTACCAAAGACGGTAAACTGGAAAAAACACATAGTGAAGTAGTAACAGTAAATGCTTTTTACAGTGAAATGGTGAATTGGGCAAAACAAGACATGGTTTTAAAAACCACAGGCATGAATTAAATTATGGAAATTTAATTCTACAGGATAGAAAAATATTTAGGAATTATTTTATTCAAATATATTATTCCCAAATATTTAATGAGAATATGGATAAATGGAATTAAATTTGAAAGGGTATGAGTGACATTTCAAAGAGAACTTGACAGAGGAAGGAGCTAGAGCGTCAGAGGAATCTACAGGGATCATGAAACATTTTTCTAAAAACTGTCATCTGTAATCATTACAGTCAGTTTTAGAAGCTGAAACGTTTCAGTTTCAACATTGTAATCGAATTGTATAAATACTAGGAAACTTGAATGAATTAATGGTGGGAAGAAGTGCAAGGGCACAATTCTGGTTTTTCCAAACTCAATTTTAATTTTTTGAAGATGAATTGAATATACGTGCAGAAGATTTTGAAGTCTCTATGAAAAGATTCTAATGGTGGTCATATGAGTTTTGTCTTCCTTCCTTGTATGTATTTCTTGTAATATTTTATTCCATTTACATTTTCATCTAATTAAATTGGATAGTTAAAGGCCCAAAATTCATCTTATGATGCTCTTGTCTTAAGCAATTTAAACTGTATGTATTTCTTCTTAACAAATTCATAATTCATTTCAGTAATTCTGTGATGCAGTTATTTGTTTTCTCCTTCCTCTTACCACTCTGATAAAACTCAATTTCCAACTCAGATTCATTGCCTCATTTAGCTTTTATCCTCTGGATAGTTCTACTGGCTGATCGGTTTTTCAATTCACTTTCAGAATTTTGACTCCATAGCCCAAAGTGTCCATCCCCTTCCTCACCAACAATTTTATTAAAGCCCCCGAAACAAACCAAATCTAGCCACTGATTATCAAAGAAATATCAAGTGACATGAGAGAGCCCTCTGTGTGTTGAGCAGGCTAATGCCCAACTCTAAAGTTGGTTGAAACAATTACCTCTATTGTTTGTCTATTCAAGTGGACAAAATTTATAGAGTGCTAACAAACTAGACTACAACAAAGTCCCAGTTTTCTCAAGCTCTCTCTCTCAGAACTTCTAATACCTCCTAAGGCCTCTCTCTCCCTGAGATCTCTCCCTATTCTTTCTCTAAAATCTCTTCATTACAAAAGACGGCTCTACAAGATTATCCTCTCCACTATCTTGGTGCTATCATTGTCTTAGTTACGAAACCATACTTCCTATGGCTACATTCTATAAATGAAAATTCCAGACCTGACTATAATCTGGTCTTGCTATAGGCAACCATTTAAGGAAAACATATCCACTACCCATACAAAGTTATGGCCTGGCTCTAATATCCTTTCAACACAAAAATCCATATAGGATTGTATTCAAAATTTTAAAATGGGAGGGTTCAAGCCTCTCCCTTTCTCCGTTGCACGTTTGTGCATTGGTGTTCTGGTGCATTTTCTGAGGTGGATCTATGCTCCTGCATCATACTCCCCTGTTGGGAAAATCATGAGCTCCTTCTCATGAGCTCCTCTTCTCTAGTGTTGAAATCCTCATGGATCCCAAACTCTTCCTTGGAGTTGTCCTCTTCCTCCTCTCCAGCTATGCTACTGCTGTGGTTGCTACTTCATTTTCTTCTTTTGTTTCTTCCATGCTGCTATGGTAGGTTCTCCTCTGTTCAAATCCTCTTTTATCACTACTTCTACTAACCTCAACATCAGCCTTTTTATCTCCTCTATTTTCCTGTCCAACTACTCTAGTGGCTGGCTCTTCTTATGCAGTCTTCTCTGTTTCACTTCCACCTTACCAGTGGGTATATCATCATGATCCCCCATGTAATTTTCTTCTTTTGTGGCATTAGGTTTCCACTTTGTTTCCTCATCACTAAGATGCTGCCCAACTTCCTCCTCTGACAAATTTCCTTCTGTTAGCTCTACTGCTGGCATATCTCCAACTTCCTTTAATTTCTCTCCTGGATAGTATGCTTCTCCATCTACTTCCAACTTGACCTGTTGGATGTGTAAGATTTGCACCATTACCCTTCTCTCTAGGGCTTCCAATTCTTGATATAGATCAGCAAGGTCTGCACTGTCTTCTTCTCTTTCTGTTTTAGCTTACTGGCTAAAAAATTTGAGCCATTCTTTTGATTGCTCCTCTTCTTCTACTGGGGTAGACATTAGTGTCTAATCCATTCCTTCCTCTTCTCCTTGAGAAGCTTCTTATATCTAATCCTTCATAATGATAGTCACTGTTGGTTGTCCTTATTTTGTTGTTGCATCTGAAACACATGTGCTGGCCTCCACTGGGCTGCTTGGTAGGAATATCTCATTTCCCCCAATGATAAAAATACTCCTCTGATCATCCTCCTCTATGATGGAAGTATTTAAATTCTCATCGTCTTCATTCACATGGTCTGCAAACCCACATGAATCTTCATCTATCAACACTCCTTGCTGATATGAACTGTCAATAGAGTATGTGAGACTCTAAAAAAGTCTCATCTCTTTACCCCTACCCACCTGGCAACTTGGGACTTCCCTCCTACCCACCTAGCAGTCTATGAGATAAATTGACCCCATCTCATTTCCCTCCTGGCAATTTGAACTTTTATCATTGCTCCTCTGGTAGTATACGAGACCATCCACTGATCTCTTTCCATTTCCCACCTGGAAAATTGAAAGTTCACTTTTCCCACCTGGAATTTTATGAGATCTCTTGATCCCACCTCATTGTCTACCTGGAAATATGAATTTCCACTGCTTTCCTCCTTATAGTCGAAGAGGTCCTCGCTTGATCTCATATCATTGCACACCTGGAAATTTGAAAATTCATCTCTGCCCTCCTGGAAGTTTATGAGACCTATAACTGATCTCCCTTCCTCATCACTGAGGGTTTCTCCGACTTTTGGCTCACAAATGAAAACCAGCTCTGTGTCACTAAGGTTTTCAGCACACCTCAACCACTTCCTCAACTCTTGTTGTTGTTTCCTAGCCAACAAATTTTTAACAGGCCATTTGGCTTTTCTGTTCAGAGGCCATTCATAACTCCAATGTACTTTTACCTCCTGTTGCATCTTCAATGTCAGTTGTTCCATTCTCTCTCTTATATCAGTGAGTTCCTCGTCAATTTTTGATTTACTCTTATGTTGGTGGTATCCTCTCAAACCATGCTCATGGCCTTTAGTAGCCATTTCCATCTTCTACTTACCCTCCTGGAAAGCCTATGGATTACTCTACATTTGAGAGCATCTCCATCTTCTCTCACAACTCACCTAGCTGTTTAAATTTTTGTTGTTGTTGTACATGAAAAAAATTCCCATAGAGGATCAATACTCTAGCTTCCTTTCACCTCTTTCTTGTCTTTTATACGTAAGCAAATCTCGATCCTCTAATATCAACTGATGTCATCAGATTATCCCCTTTTTTTACAGAAATCAATTATACGGTCTGATACCACTTGGTGGTATCATACTATATCCTTTTACCGTCTTTCTTTTGTCTGTTGTCTGCAAACAAAAAAACTTAGGTTCTTATACCACTTGGTGCAAACCCCCTACCTCGGCAGGGTCTGTTGACCTCCTGGTATATGAATCGTTCAATCTCCTCGAGCTGGAACAACTCTTTGGGTTCTTGATGGGACCTCCAAAAAATAAATCCACATGTCCTTGTGAAACTTGGACTTCGCGAACAAGCACCAGGTGCAAGATTCTCTTACGCAACCACGGGCTGTGACCACATGCCTAACAAAAGGTGCTTCACATTTTGGGACCTCGAGTGTTCTGCATAATTCCACCCAAATCTCTTAATTCCCGAGCTCCCAATTTTTGAATCCTCCTGGAGACCAAATCTAGCAGTCCTTCTTTCTCCTCAATCGATGGCTATGATCATATCGCAACTTCGTGTGTTAGGCAAATGAATGTGAGTCGACTCCAACTCTTCATTCCCCTAAATCTTGATATTCGGGTTAGGCTCTTAGCCTCCGCTAGCTCCTCCCTTAACCTCGTGTTCATGTAACCCTTTCTTGTGACCTGGGGCTAATCCTCCGAGCGCTTCGAGACTTCACATTTTTTGGATTTGTGATGTAGCTTTCTCCCTTCTCCCGATATCCGAAATGCTGATATTTCCTTGCCACAAATCAATGGTCCCGATTCTTCCATGATCTGACGGTCCAGATCGCATCAGGATTTCGTGTATCGGAAACTCCTGATATTATTCACCTCCATTCTCCCGACTCCCTTAATGTTGATATTTCGGAGCACTGAATCAATGGCTCATGCTCCTCTAGATATGATGATCACTATCAAATCACAAACTCAGGTTTCACAAGTTCTTGTGACTCCACCCTTTGAATTCTCTGATGTGTGAGTAAGAAAAATGCTAATCGCTTGCCACATCCTTTCGATGGATGGTTCCAATGATGTCATAACTTCACAACCTTGCAAATCCCTCTCTCCTGTGCAACTCCAAAGGGTTAACACTCATGCACGTTCCTTTGGATCCAACGGTTGTTGGTCCACGCACTCAGATCTGACGGTTGAGACCTAATTCCTCTACACTCATTTCCCCTCTACCTGGACGTAGATCTAATGGTCTAGGTTCTGCTCTACAATCGATTAGTTGGTTGTGGTCACTCCTCCTCCTTATCTTTTACCTTCTCCCGACTTTGAATATTTTTCAAGTGTTCAAAGTTCTCATCCTTTGAACTTTCTCCTGCAAACCCGACTCCTTTGGGTCTCGCTTACGATATTGAAAGCATTATCTCTTCTGAGCTTATGGACTCAGAACAAGTCTGTCTCCTACGCACATTTTGTGTTACTCCTCTTGAGATTGATCTCCTCAAATATTTTGATCTCCCACGCACACCTTGCATTCTCAGGATTTCATCAAACTTAGAACCCAAAGTATTTCTTGAACAAGAAATACTTATTTCCCTCTTGGTGTCCTCCTACTCGATGAACTCCTTGTAGATATTTCCTCATAGAGTATTCAACAACTCTATTTTTCTCTGAGCTCAACACAGAGTTTCTCCTGTGAACGCTTGGACTCGCTCGATGCCCACCTGGCAGAGCTCTACAAAATCCTCATCAATTCTTTCTCTTTGTGTTTTCTTTACATAGTTTCTCCTCCAAGGTATTCAACAACCTTGAGGTTTCTTCTTTGAATTCATGACCACTCTAGTGTGCCCTCCTAGCACATTCTTCCTTGACTCCACAGAGTTCAGATGCACACTCCTTGCGCTGGCTCCAAAACCTCCAATGTTCTGTTGTGCACTCCTTGCATAGCCTAAAGAACCCAAAATGATACTTCAAACTCAAACAAAGATAGATAAATATATATTCCTACTGTAAATGAAAATTATCATATATATACAACATTCATTCATGAAATACATAAACACATGAACAACAATATGCATGAAAAATTGATTTTCTATTATCTTTGTGTGACTATACAGATGTTTACAAAAACTGGACTACAACAAAGTCCCAGTTCTCTCAAGCTCTCTCTCTCAGAACTTCTAAGACCTTTTAAGGCCTTTCTCTCCCTGAGATCTCTTTCTATTCTTTCTCTCAAATATCCTCATTACAAAAGAGGGCTCTACGAGCTTATCCTCTCCACTGCCTTGGTGCTATCACTGTCTTAATTATGACACCATACTTCCTATGGCTACATTCTATAAATGAAAATTCCATACCTGACTATGATATGGGCCTACTATAGGAAAGCATTTAAGGAAACCCTATCCACTACCTGTAGAAAGGTATGGCCTGGCTCTTACAAACTTACAACACGAAAATTCGTATACAATTTCATTCAAAATTTTAAAATGGGAGGGTTAATGCCTCTCCCTTTATCCATTGTGCATCTGTGCATTGATGTGCTGGCACATTTGCTGAGGTGGAGTGATGCTCCTGCATCATATACACTCTTCCCCTACCTCTGCCTGAAGTAGTGCCACTGGATCCACTGTTCCTCTACATACCCAATAGGATAAAATTGGGATTTAATGAGGGTTTTTAATTCCTCCCACCTAGTTATTGGTGGATCACCCTCCATCCTAAGTGTTTCCATATGGCTTTCCCACCAGGTTAAAACATGGCCCTGTAACTTCAATATAGAAAATGGAATATTTTTCTCTTCATCTATATTGTGAATGCTAAAATAAACTTCTATTTGTTGCAACCAATGATTCATTTTTAATGCATAGATCTCACCTTGATATGTCTTTATGTCCACTTTCACTTCCATATTGAATAGGAATTGTGAAGGGTTCACGGAAATCAAACTCAACTGCTCTTTTTCAGATTATTTCCATGAATCCTTTTGTTCCTAATATTTCAATTTCCCCTTCGATATGTTCTTTGAGTTATATCCTCCATAATCTATGAACAGTCTGAGATTTCTTGCTAGAGATGCCATGAGGAGGTTCATATTGCAATTAATGTTGGCAACCTGTGCTTCCAACCACTCAAATATCTCTTCTACTAGATATGAAGGGTTGTTATGAACAACATTTTCTTCCATGGTTAGGGTTTCTGTGACTTCTCCTTAAGATTATTATTGGATCCTACAACTTCCCAAAAATACGCAAAAGGAAAAAATGCTCTCATACCAATATGATATGTAAATTGCAGTGGAATATCCATGACAATTTACAGATCATGTTTTGATAAAACAAAAGAACAATGTTTTTGGAAGGTAGATGAAGAGAGGCTCTAAATTTACTCATGGAGAGTTTAATTCAAACTTATAGGAATCGACACCTAACTATAATAATTTCACAATGGGAACCCTTGGACAAAGTGTTGATAAAAGGATTTCAACTTTCTAAATTCTACCACTAGAACACAATTTTTGTAACAAAATCAAATTTTTAAAAGAACCAAGTTGTAACCTAAATCAATAGATCTGAAAATGTAATAAAAAATTAAATTGAAAATAATAGATCCACACAATAGATAGCAAAGGAATGAGCACAAGAATTGTAGAGAAAACCCTTGATGTAGGGTAACACCATGAATTATTCCTTAAGGAAGGAAAAAAATCCACAAGAAATGCTTGCTACAATTACAATATTCATAAAATACCCCATTACATTGCTTATACTTCTTTATATAGTAGTATAAACCTCGTAGGAACATTCTAGAGAAGAAACTTTCTAGTAGGTGAAACCTTCTAGTAAGCATTCTTACATTTATTGTTTTCACACTACCACATGACTTATTTATTAGAAATGGCCTCCATACATATCAATACATATCCACCTAACTATTATTATTCACCTTGGGTACCTCCTTGGTTACCCCATATTACCCCCTTAGTTACACTACATTTCATCCCCCTTCACAAGTTTCTCCCTTGAAACATGGAAATAATCCATACAATATGATCAAATGCCGCCAATTGGTACCAAGCACAAACATCCATCCATCTTAAAGAAATGTGAAAATGGGATCCAACTACTTCCTTGCCACCTTGATCTAGATTTTAATTGCTCCTTGTTGTACTACTATGATATCTCCATCCATTGTTGTTATTCATTTGTGTACCTATCAATTGGTTTCCTTTTTGGTGCCATGTTGGTCCATAATAAGTTTGTTTATGCCCACACCCTTTCCTTGATGACTACTGTTTTTCCAAGTGGTGTGGGTAGCGATATACATCATCCTTAGCTCTCACATTTTTGGGCTTGAACTCTTCAACATGGTGTTCCTTTGAGTCATTTAGCTACTTGTCTTCCTTTTTAATCCCTTCCTTGGGATTTTCATCATTTGCTTCTACATGATTTACTTTTGATTCATCCTCAGACCCTACAATTATTTTCCTTGCAAGAAAGTTTCAGAAATAGATTTGAAGGCCACCATCCTCTATTTCCCTTGAAAAATATTCAAAAAAAGAAAAAAAAAATCCCTTTTTTGGCCCAAGAAATGGATATGACACCAATTGTAATGTAACCCAATATCTTCGAAAATATAATATAAAAATTAACTTGAAAATAATAGATCCACACAAAATATAACAAAGGAATGAGCACAAGAATTGTAGAGAAATCCCTTGAGGTAGGGTAAGACCATGAATTATTCCTTAAGGAAGGAAAACAACCTACAATAAATGCTTGCTACAATTACAATATTCTTCACAATACTCCATTACATTTCTTATACTTTATATAGTACTATGTACCTCCTATGAACATTCTAGAGAAGGAACTTTCTAGTAGACATAACCTTCTAGTAATCCTTCTTACATTTATTTCTTTCACATTATGACATGGGCCTTATTTACTAGAAATTTCCTCCATACATAGTAATACATAGCCACCCAACTATTATTATTCCCCTTGGGTACCTTCATGGGTATGCCATATTACCCCTAGGTACACTACACAAGCCTTATGTTGTGGTTATAGAATTGATTATTCAATATGATGTGATAAGAGGCTTGAATAACCTATTTTCAATATCCAAATGTCTATAATTAAGATTCTCAAAGGTTGACTTTCCCTTCCAACAAGAGGATCTTATCAAGAATTTAATCTCATCAACTATGGTGATGAAAAAGAACTCAAATTGGAGATTGTCGTAGAAGGTGAAAAAGTGAATCAAAAGGGTTGGTAACTACCCTTGATCTTGTTGCCATGAGAGAGAACTTCATATCTCAAATTGAAATTGAGGTGCAACATTTTGAGTAGAATGGCCTATCTATTTTCATTCCATATAACATTCATTTGAATTGACATATCAATTACAAGACTTTAAATTTGAAGATAACCATGGATCTAACTTGTCATTTTGATGTTAATTACCAACAAAACTCCTAACCAGATCACTTTTGGTTTTTTTTTCCCAAAGGAAATATAGATGGTACAAACTTTCCATTACAAACTACCCATTAGAATTTACAACTAACCACATCTTCCTCTGAGTGACCACATATTCCTATACATATAAATATTAAAAATGGCTCTAATTTTCACTTTTAGATCTTTGTAAGTTGGAGATAAACATTCCAAAAACTCTATATCACAATAAAATTGGCCTTCTATATCATTGGTGCAATTATCTCATCAATCACTAGATTGGAATCAAAACACAAGATAATTGAAAATTTGTGATTCCCACCATGACATGGTGTATGGTGTTAGGACCCTATAATGTACCTTTTTGCTCATACTTTTTTCTATCATTGCATCCTTTTCCCGCTCATATTTAAGCCTACATTATCACCTTAAGCTATTTTTCCAAAGGTATATAACGTTTCTTCTCTTTGCTATATGTTTAATTTGTTTTACATGTAATTTTACATTACTTTCATACTTAGCCATTAATCAGAAATATATAGTTGCTAAAACAGTTTGAAGAATGCAGTTAATATATCGTTGCTGCTTGAAGACCATGTTGCTGAAACAGTCAAATAGTACGCAAATCCCGTTACTGAAATAGTCCATGATTTGCGATGCTGAAACAATATTTACATCAGTAACAAGAAATCGTTGCTGCTTGAAGACCACGTTGCTGAAATAGTCAAACAGTATACAAATCTTGTTTCTGAAACAGTCCATGATTTGTGATGCTAAAACAATATTTACAGCAGTAACAAGAAAAGATAATTAAAGGAGCTGTTACGCTGGCCGCAATAGCTGTAACTCAAAGTCAACACCATTACAACCACTGTAACAACATTTTTCTACGGAAGATCAGAATATCCTATTCCAGCATAGAAGATCAGATCAGGTTAAGAATAGGATTTGTATGAACATATGTAATATTATGCTTAATTGTATTAAGATGATTCTCCTCTTTAATTAGAGGGGAAATCAACTCGAGGGGATAATCATGGAAGGCTTAGCTCGAAGAGAATTACACAGAAGGAGCGTGTTCACTTTTGATATTGTAACCTGTTACATTGGGCAGATGAATAAAAGATCATTTTGAGCATCTCTTCTTAGTTCCCTTTCATTTCCGGGGAATCTTGTGAGAAGGAGAGGGCCCACCTTCCTCACAAGATTCACCCATTAGTTTTTGTAGTGTGTTAATTATTGTTTTTAGTCATTCCTTGTTAAAACTCTATTTTGCTAAAACTCCGTTTCAACTGATTGTTGCATTGTTT
Organism: Picea mariana; assembly: GCA_032191745.1. NCBI lineage: Eukaryota > Viridiplantae > Streptophyta > Pinopsida > Pinales > Pinaceae > Picea > Picea mariana. The sequence continues at coordinate 125,513 of JASDQU010107091.1, forward strand.
TCATACAATTAATTCCTAGGTAATTGTTGATCACTTTGATTAGTAATTCTGTTTGCAGAATGAGTTTATGAAAGTGTGAAAATCAGAGACAGGTACTGAAGATTCCTACTTTGGGGAATAGGGTCATGTTCTCTGTTACATAATAGTTAGTCTTTTCTTTTGCAGTTTGCTGAAAGGTTCCTTTTTCCTAGGTTGTTGTTTCTTAATGTAATCCAGGATTCTTCTGATAATTAATTTCGTTTGAATCTTGAATTCTGCAATAGAAAGATTGCTTTTACTGTAATTCAAAGTAGAACTTCAGTCTGTTCAAAGCAAGGTGTGATTAGTGTATCTTTTACTACAACTTTAGATTGCTTTTGAGATTGAGCATATACAGTGTGTGATTGCCTTTGAAATAAACAAACTTCGCTGGGATGACAATTTATGTAACACTTGATAGTTTTAATTAATAAACAATTATAGTGACCAACATTTTGGTGCCATTGCTGGGGAAGGCAAATATAGATTTCAAAAGCTTTTATTTTTTTCCAGATATATAGATTGCATGAGAGGATGCATAGACCCCAAAGAAACTGACCCTACAGGTGGCAGGGGCAGAGGAAGGGGAGGAAGAAATACTTTTATCGACAAGATTATATCAAAATCTGAATCTTTTGTTCCTCAGAGACCAAGCTCTTGAAAACCAAAGCCTCAACCTTCCTTTCAAGTGAACTTTGAAATGGGGGAAGAGATTTGGAGCCCTGAGACAGTTGAGAAACCAACATAAAACATTGAGGATAGAGCAAGTGCAGTAGGGGAACAAACAGAAGAAACCATGGATGGGTATGATGAAGAACTGCACCATGAAGAACAGGTAGGTCCTGAAGAAGAGGTAAATGATGAGAACTCTTTTTCTACCTTAGGATTTCCTATTGGTGATGTTCCTAAAAGAGTAGCTCCTATGAGGAATATTCCACTTTCAGATTTACCTAACTTTCATGGTTTATCTTCTGAAGATCCTGATGAATTCCTTTTCGAGTTTGATATATTATGCAGAAGTTATGATTACATTACCAATACTAAAAAATTAAAGCTATTTCCAACAACAATAAAGGGAAATGCATTAAGATGGTTCATGGGTCTTGGTGTTCATGTAATGACAACATGGGATTATATGAAACAAAAATTTCTGCACAAATATCAAGACTATTGCCAAATAAGAGAAAAAAGAGAGGAACTATTCAAGATGATACAAAAAGAGGATGAAAATTTGGAGGACTTAGTGGAAAGGCTACAACATAATCTACAAAGATCCAGTCACTCCGATGTAAGTAAATATATTCTTAAAATAATATTATTAAAAGGAGTAAGGGATGATTGTCTAGATATGCTAAATATGCTTAGTAAAGGGGACATATCTAAAGAATCATATGATGAAATTGTTAAACTTTGTAAAAGATGTTCAAGAGGAGCTGCAAGGAATAGATCAAACAACAGGGATACCACATTTTCAAGAGTTAAAAAATCAGCCAGTGGAGGAGCAACAAGAGCCGAAATAGGTAATTTACTTGAAGATTTTAAAACTGAAATGTTAAGTTCTTTTGCTTCACAAATTGACACCTTGCAGATTAAGAAGAAACAAGCTGAAGCAGAAGTGGCTCTATCCATATTTTGTTACAAATGGAGAGGAAAGCACCCACTAAGGGAATGCCCATTGGACAAAATGCCAATTTGCACCCTTTGTGATAAGAATCATGAATCTCAACAATGCCCTTCTTTACCAGGAATCAAAGCAACATAACAACCATCGATGAAGAAGATGAAGTTGTCTATCTATTGACAAAGAGAAGGCAATGGAAACTGAGGGGACAAGGTATGAATCCTAATATGCCATTTACATCTTCTAATCGTTGGAATAATTATCCTTCTTTTAGCCAAGAAAATAACCCTCCTTTTAACCAAATGCAATACCCACCCTTCAATCAAATGAATTACCCACCCATGCAACAAACAAACACTCCCTTTGTAGACCCAAAAATGTGGACTCCTTGGCCTCCACAACAACAACCTTACCTTAACCAATGGAATCCAAATTGGAGAGGCCAACAACCCCCGTTTCCAAATCAATTTCCTCAATTTCAATCACAATTTCAGCAACCACTCCCTTTACCATCAGGTACTCCAACGAATAATCAAATGATGGATCCCCAACTACCTGTACAACCTAACCCTAACCCCAATAATAGGGCTGTGCAGTTGATGCAGGAGCATCTCAAGCGAGCTAGCGTGGAGACAACGGACAGTTGGAAAAGCGCCCAGCACAAATTTTGAAAATATCTTAGAATATTAATGAATCCATTAAGAAAGAGCACACTTGCATAATGTAAATGGACCTTGAGCAATTCACTCTCATCCTTAGTAGATAGAAGGCATTTATAGTAGTTAATGCAAGTMGGTAGAATTGAATGTGTAGATTAGACAGTTTTAGAGCACAAGAGGGAAACATGATATAGACACCCTCATTGTGTATCGTAACATTAGCATGAAGATAATTCTGGAGAGCATAGAAGAGAAGCAGAGAGAGCTATGTAGCAGAATCCATGTACAAAAGTTCTAAATTAATACAAGAAAGTTGTGATTCAGACTCATGGTGTTCATATATTCTCTGTGTATACATCTTTGAATGTTATGCTCATGAATGTTTTACTCTTTCTCTCATGCAATTTTCTTTTATGCTATGTATGAATGATTTCTTGTTGAATGCTTGAAATCTAAGAGGAAAGGGAAAAGGAATGAGTTTCAATTGTTTCTCTATCTGAGCAAGAGTTCCTACAAGGAGTGCAGTTGAATTGTCCATAAGGAGTGCATTGAAAAAGGGTTCAGAAGTTTGTCTCTGAAAGCTCAGGATAGATAGCTTTGTTCTCATTCACTTAGAAGTGCATTTAGGCACAGGAGCCATGCAAGGAGTGCACAGGCTGAGTGAAGTCTCAGGGTTGCGAACCCGAGTGAAGTATTGAGGGACTATTGTTGCAGGTGTGCATAGAGTTGAAGGATTTCAACACTTGAAAGTGTTTGAAGGTTGCTGCAAGGAGTGTGCGTAAGAGTTTTCTGAAAGTCTCAAAGTTGGGAAAAGTTAAGAAGGATTTGAACCCTTGAAAGTTTGTAAGAAGGCATAGCGACGTCGGACCACAGGAGGATGAGTTCTCAAGGAAAGAACGGCCTGTCAGAATTCTCTATAGAGAATTTGCGAATTCCCGTGAGCCATCATATCTCATGGAGGAGCAGGGGAGTTACAACAAAAACATCAAAAGTTTCTAAGCTCAGGAGGAGTAGGACCATAGATCTAAGTCATAAGGGCCCTTGGATTTGCATGTGGATTTCTATATCGGGGTTTCTTAGGTTGAAGTCTCGTAAACTTTGCAACAAGAATCATGAAATCACGAAAACGCAAAGTTCCGAAAGCTAAAAGGATTGTGTGGGCCACAGAGGAGTCAGCGAGTGGACAGGTGGCGCACTCTCGATAAGAAGTCAATTCAGTTGACCATTTCGAGGTTTTGTGGGGTGAAGTCTCGAACCCTTTGCATTAGGATTCGTGATATCATGAAGTCTGAAGTCCTGATGGAGTAAAGGGGCATTGAAAGGTCAATCTTGTGAGCGCGTCGAAATTTTGGAAAATCGGGTTTCGGGAATTGCGGGAACAAGCTTCTTGACACTGTGACCGCCAAAATCGCGATAAGGAAAAGTCCAAAAGAGAAGGAGGAAGGGTCAGTGTTGATTGTTTTCAGGTTTCGAAGATCTAGATATAGGGCACTTGACCAACGGATTCGGGAAAGTGCGACGTCTGATCCCCCGAAGTATAAAGGGGATTTCTCAAAGTTAAGTGTGGGTCCAGATTTCCCGAAAGGGAAATAGAAGAGCCATTTCAAAGCTCTTCGGTCCAGTGAAAGGGAAAAAGATTCTATTGATGGGGACCTTCTGACCTGTGGGTTGAGGAGGGGCTACGTTGACAAGTCAACTTGATCTTTCTCTCTTTCACTGGCCCGAAGAGCTTTGAAATGGCTCTTCTATTTCCCTTTCGGGAAATCTGCACCTACACTTAACTTTGAGAAATCCCCTTTATACTTTGGGGGATCGGACGTCGCAATTTTACAAATCTGTTGGTCAAGCGCCCTATCTCTAGATCTCCGAAACCCGAAAACAGTCAACGCTGACCCATCCTCCTTCTCTTTCAGACTTTTCCTTATCGCGATTTCAGCGGTCGCCGTGTCAAGAAGCCTTTTCCCGTGATTCTCGAAACCCGACTTTTTGAAATTCTGACGCGCTCACAAGATTGACCTTTCAATACCCCTTTACTCCATCGAGACTTAGGACTTCATGATATCGCAAATCCTAATGCAAAGGGTTCGGGACTTCACCCCATGAAACCTCGAAATGGTCAACTGAATTGACTTCTTGGCGAGAGTGCACCACCTGTCCACTCACTGACTCCTCTGTGGCCCACACAATCCTTTTAGCTTTTGGGACTTCATGTTTTCATGATTTCATGATTCCCATTGCAAATTTTATGGGACTTCAACCTACGAAACCCTGATATAGAAATCCATGTGAAAATCCAACGACCCTTATGACTTGGATCTACGGTCCTACTCCTCTTGATCTT